>CAKKLC010010230.1:0-35814 GCA_918559645.1 Ceratonova shasta | reverse complement strand
CAAAAGTTTGAAAAACGAACTCAAGAAAGCAACACGGTCAAAAAAAAATTTTTATTTGACAACAAACAAATAAATTGATTTTAGGAGAAAATCAGTTCATTGATCCAAAATATTTTCATGGATTATTTTGAGAAAGTATCTAGTTTATAATAATCTCAATTTTTTTTTAAATATTCTGAACACAGATATGGAAAAGAAATATAATCCAAAATTTACCGAGATTTATTGTTTGATGAAGTTCAATTAATATAAAGCTATTTCGAATCCAATTTGAACGTCTGACCAACAGTAAGCAATACTCTCGATAAATAATGGTGCCAAATTTCAACCAATTTTTGCTAAACTATTACTTTTCTACGTCGATTGGAAATGCTTATGTAGTTTGCGTTTTCTTTATCAGGTACTTCAATAGAGGTTGAATGACTTTTTTCGTTAGCAAAACAAATATAAAGCAATTAGAAAAGCAGTAAAAAATACGACTCTAGATTTTAAACTTATTGTCTAATTCAATGAGGAATTCGATTGATGTCAAATCTACGAAATGAGTAAAAAGGAAACAGTTTCTATCGATAAAGTACACTTAAGTTAAAAATCTGATTAGAAAATTTGGAATATCAAAGTTTTAGTAATAAAACTAATAAAGCTTTAATTTTGACAGATTTTTTCTGATTAAGTGACAATTTCAACTTTGTTACGGTTTTCAACAAAAGTTTCCCGGAATTTTTTAAAAAACTTAATGGCCAGCCTAATTTATCCTTACAATTAATATTTTTATATCAATTTACAAACCATGTATATTGTTAGTTTAAAATGTTATATTTAATTCTATATATGAAATTTTTAGGATTATTAAATATCAAGGTTTAATATTGAAATTTGAAAAATTTCTTTTCTCATATAACTTGCTTTCATTTGTTTTTTTATTTACAAATGTATTAAGCTTTGGGTAATTATACTTCTTTAATGCATCATAATAGTTTTGGATTTAATAAATCTCTATTCTTTTTGATATATTTGGGTATTTATACTTGATATTTTGGATCTAATCAGTTTTCCGCGATGGAAGGGTAATAAGTTGATTAGGTATAGTTTAAACCTTAAAAAATTACTCGATTTTTTATTGATAGATTGGAGCTAATTATAACTGGAAATATCAAAATTTGTATAAAATATTTAAAAGAAAAGGGAATTCTTTAATGTTTCTTGTCATTTGCTTGCTGCAATTTATTATTGAAATCAGTAATTTATGCATGAAACAAAGACAAACTGCTTTCTGGTGTATAAATAAATTTTGTATTAATTATAAAAAATATAATTTTTTAACATAAATTTGATTTAAGAATATGATTAAAGTTGCTTTTTAAATTGTGTTAGGGTCTTTTTAACGCTAATATATTTGTAAGCAAAAGGGTATATAATGATGCTCTTATTGATTTTTATGATGATCTTAGAGAAAGATGATGTGATTGCAATATAAAAAAATATTGTTGCTAAGTGGAAATGTTCCTATTGTTCAGATTGATGAAAGTATAATTAAGCATTAGCTTAAAACCTATAAGGTTCTATATACCGAGCATGAGATAATTGTTTTAGGCTTGTCTAATACATCTTTTTATCCTGCAAAGATTTTTCGCAAATAATAAAAGTAATATCCGCTTCAAATATGGTACCGATTGTTTTTAATAAATGTTCCGAAGGAACAATAAACCATTTAGATCAACAGAATTTTTAAATATTACTAAATAAGAAAATAACAATTCATCTTACTGTAGATCATTCTTTACATTTTGTTAAACCACGAACATTTATTCCTACTTAAGCTATTGAAAGATGTTGGAACAGAATAAAAAGTTTAATTAAAAAAATGGCATTAGAGGAGCGAAAATTGAACTATATCTTGAGAAATGGATGTAGAAATTAACCATTATAAGATAAATTAGAATAATCTTATTCATTTATTATTAAATGGATTTTTTTGTTTTTATGTTTGTATTTTTTTATTACACTGAAGAAAAAAACTCATTAGGTCACTTTTTTTTCTATAATTTAATGTTAATAATCAGTTTTTAAGTTTTTGAAGAAGCAAATCAAGTATAATAACAAAACTTTTTTTTTAAGAAAAAAATTATAAATCTTCCTAATTCTGAAATTGTAAAAAAAAATTTTAAATAGTGTAAGTTCATGTTAATAAATATTTTAATATTAAATTATATAGTATTTTAATATAAAATGGCAAATTATTTTATTTCAATTCATAGGATCTTAATTCATATTCTTAATAAAAATCTATTTATGGGAATATATCATAAATCGATTATTCTAAAAAAATATATATATTAAAAACTCATTAGATTTTCAAATAGTTATATATATATATATATATCTTTGTATATTTAATTTTTTTTCAAAAAATTCTCTATTTTTTTAATTGGAATAATCTGAATTTTAATTTGATTGCATCAGAATCGAATAATAAGAGTATGTTAGATTTATTTAAATATATTCTGAATACAAAGAAATACATTTAAATTCTTTTTTAAATTGAATGGAATAACTTTTATGTTAGAAAGTTTGTAACTGATCAAATAATTCCTATAACCATTTTTTTTATACTGAGTATCTTCCTGTTTTCTAAAAAATCAATATGCTTGGTTGATTTACAAATAGGAATAATATTTATATACAATAATATAATTTTAATTCAAAAATCTAAGTTCTTAATTAATTTCATACGCAATTAATGCAGTTTTTAACCTCAATATTTATTTATGTGATTTGTTAATTTGTAATAATAAAATTTATTCAATTTTATTTCAAATAAAAAGAAACAATACGCTTAAGATTACAGGATTCGTTAGAAAATTTAAATATAGTAGTTTATTGAAAACTTCTAAATTTAACTATGAATGTAAAATTATATATGACAATAATTTCCTAATGATGATACAGTTGAACATGTATATTCTTTATTTTTCTTAATTAAATGTTTTTAATGAGTCTATAAAAAATTTTGAATTGAGATCATTTACTTATAAATTTATCTGTATTTTAATGGTTGAAGGTATTGCAGCTACTTTACTATTAAATCACAATAAAACTAAGTTCCTGATAATATCTAAAAGATACCTTTGACAAATTTACACGGAAATTAAAATAACATGATTTATACATACAATAGATATAATAAAATAGAAAAATAATCAGATCGTTAGAAAGTGTTTTTATATCAATTTTATAGTGATTATAATAATTTTAAGTTTATTCACCATTTAAAATTTGTAGTATATGTTTGTATGTATGAAGACTAAAGATTTAAACAATGTTTTCAACAATTATATTCTTCAAGTAATGTTTAAATGTATTATTAAAAGCTACCAATTTTCATAAATATTTTATAACCAACCATTTTAGTCATAATTTACTAAGGTTTAAAAAGTTAGCTTAATCTATTATTAAAAGTTTTGGAGAACAAAAATTAGGATTTAAAAAGTATTTATACATAATTTTGTATAAAACAAAGTTGAAAAATAATTATTTAACATTTAAAAAAGGAAATATTCAAGGATTATAACAATAAATTAATTTAATAAATATTACACTTGAAAACTATATCAAAAATAGTAATCGATCTAAATGTGTTCAAAATTAAGTTTATTCTAAAGATACTATATTCTTTGGTTATAAATAAACTTTATGATAATACAAATAAAAAAATCATATATTTTTCTGACTTATATTTTTAATTTTATTTATATGTAAACATTTTTTCAAATTGATTTATTTTTAGATTGATTATATGAACTAAATTAATAAAAAAAGTTGTAATTGTAAAAACAAAATTCACAGTTAAATTATTTACAAATATTTTTTTTATATTTCATGCATAAAATACTATGTCAAAAATAAGACAAAAACTAGTTAATAAATATTATTTGAATTGTTTTAAAGAAGTTTGTATACATAATTTAAAATTTAGGATATATTTAATTTTATAACTATGACAAAAAAATGATGGATAAATTTTTATATATTAATTTATATAAAAGAAAAAAGTTCATAATATTATTATTAAAAATTTTAATGAATTTTTAAAAGATCAATTATCTATTCATCGTATAAGATCTATATAATGAAAAATTTACCAGGTAGAAAATATTAGTGACTAGCTAAAAAAGATTCAAAAAAAAATTTCCATCGCCAGGCAGATCTTTACAATACAAAAATAAAATTTTATTTAATCAATAACTTCGAGAAAATTTTCATTACAAAAATTATTTTTAAATATAAATTTTCTAAAAAATCAATTATAGAACTTCTATATAAACATTTCATCTGTTTTATTAGCAATTTTATTTTATTTCACAATGATTCATTAGATCCATCGGTTTTTTTGTCAAAGAGTTTTGCAAGTGAAACTGTCCAACGTAAAATAATAAAATTATAAATTTTAATCCCTAATGGAATATTTTATAAGTCAGATAGTTAGTCAAATGCTAATGATTAAGGGATATCTATACCTAAAATCTTAAAAGAACGGTAACCTAATCAGATAGTGATATAAGGACAATACATGGAAAGGATTCATTATTATAAACGATGAAACCTTTCCTGTGATATAAGAAGGAGAACACCGTTTCTTGTTAAATGAAGGTTTTAATCTGGCACCTGTTTCAAAAAAGATTTTTAATCGCTATAAGAAATAAAATTAATAAATTAAATATATTTTTATATCCGAATCCTCTAGATAATAAAAAAATAGTCTCTCGCAGCTACCTCACTTTACAAGTCTTTAAGATTAAACAAGAAGATTAATTCTTTTTACAGATGACTACATTACAAGCTCTAATATTGATATTAACACTTCATCACAGTCTAGTTTCAATGGTGACAAATTTTTGCAGATTGATTTAGGACTAATTTCTAAAGATAAATTTGTCGTATTTTTACTGATGATTATTAAATAAATTTAAGCGAACCTAAGGATATGGTTCTCGATTGTACTATTAGGTCAGTTCCCTCTAAAATTTATCAGCTTCATTTCATCTAGGGATTAGATATATGGAAAATGTATTCCTTTTATTTTCATTATTCTCCAAGCAATAAAAAACGAGAATTACTGACTAGCGATTTCATAGCTCAGCGCTATAGTTATATTAAACGCAAGAACGCCATTTCGGATTTCAAAATAACATTGATGAATTATTTAATCATTTTAAACAAATTGATTGAATCTTTTGGGTGTCTTTTCCATTATGGACAATAAATTTGTAGTAAGATTCAAATTTTTGGCCTTCCTATTGGTTATAAAAATGATTAAAGCAAAAAAAAAAATCATTTTATTTTTTTATATTTGCCCTATTTTGAACCTTCTAGGATAGCTGATGCTTTGAGTACATTAAAATCTTAATACGCGTGAATGAATATTCAGAATTATTTTCTAATTTTGTCGAGTATTATGAGGAAACCTTTTTTTGGTATTGAAAACAACTCTCCTTTTTTTAATATAAACTGTGTGAATGTCTTTCCTAGTATCAAAAATGAAATTACCACAACAATTAATTCACTTGAAGGTTGGTATAGAGGCTTCATTAGTCTAGTTATTACTAAAAAGCCCAATATAGGTAGGTTTATCGACGCCTTAAGACAAGAGACAGAAAACTAGGCATAAGATACCTAAATATAATAATCTACATATAGATATTGTAAATAAAAACTTATATAAACAAGAAAAACTTAAGTTGCATGTACAACATGATAAAATTTGTTCAATAAAACAGATTTTAAAATTATTGAACAAAATTAATCTGAGGTCTTTTAAAGATTAAAATATTTTTTTCTAAAAAGTTTTGTTTTTTGTATTTTTACTATGTATTTTTATACGTTCTTTATGTAAGACTCTTTGGTCAATTTCGGAAAACCAAAAAACAGATATAGAACTTCTATATTAACATTTTAAGTGTTTTTATAGCTCCTTTATTTTATTTCACAATGACTCGATTGTTTTTTTATTATTTGCGTCTGATACCTGATCATCAAAATTCCGAGAATGATTTTTCATGAAATGATTGGCCAAAAAATTACATAAATTGCTATATGGTCTTAAACATTTATTATGAATAATATAGCTAGTAAGAAAAACTTTCTGAACTATTACATTTAAATGATTCCTAGATCGATCATTGAAAACTTATAAGTAAACCTTAGCTTGAGAATATGCAGTATTTGACATGCCAAATATCATAATTTCTTTTTCAGGGTAATCACTTACATGATTTTTTGACATGTGTCTAAAAACGTAATCAATTTCACCGACTAAAAAGTTTCTGTCAAATAACACCAGACCTGTCAAACATGCCACCCGCTGGCTACATGTTGGTCTGTTGAGGTTTTCTTTGCATCTTACATCGTTATCCAAAAATATTTTTCACTCCATGTTTTTTGTTTTTTTTAAATCATACAAACAGCGATATAAAGTGCTGCAAGACAATTCACTTACTTATAGACAAAAAGATGTACGAAATGGCTAATTTCGCGTCAATTAATAATGCTATATTTGATAAGCTCGAACATACAGTATATCCCATTTTAGCAATAAATTGATTATTCCAAAAAACGGCTGGTAGTGTTAAAACTTGCAAAAAAACCAAAACTTGACACAGAAGAAAGATTTTTCAAAAAATGTTGGAATGTATAATATTTTGAATTTGAACGCTTGGCTAGGATAATATGTGTAATATTCCAAGAAACAATTTCCGTTGCAAAGCAGTAAAATGTTTTTCAACATTTTTAAACAAGTCAACACTACCGGTACAACATGCTATCTGGTCAGATTCAAATTAATTGCGTGAACTTGTTGAAAAAGAAAGTCATAGGTAAGCATTCATTGTTTACCATAGTAAAACCAAGTCAGAGCAAAAAAATAAATAGTTTTATGATTACTCGAAGCTATGGCAAAGCTATTAAAAGCATTTTTCAAAGATTAATTTGTTAAGCAATACCTCAGAATGTTTCTTCCTGTGTTCTGTCAAAACAAATCATCCAGTAGAGATTATAAATAATTTTCTGAAAACGGTTTCAAAAGAATTGACAAGCTTTTATACGATATAAAGGAAATACTCACTAACAGACTTTCTCGCCACAAATTTTATTCTTTTACGCTCGATGAAACCACTAACAATAACGATACGGTTCAACTTTCAATGTTTTAACGCATAGTAAGTAAAAATTTTGTCATTATGGAAGAACTTATGAATATATGTTAAATGAAAAGAACTAAAATGGTAAGCAATGTTTTGCATCTGGTCAAGAAAGTCCTTACAAAATTTAATCGTTCTAAATTTAGATTTACTACTTTAACCACAGACCGAGCCTCTTCAAACACAGCTAGACACAATAGATTTGTATCTTTAATGGTAAAATTAGTGCCTCACAAAATTGTCAATCATCTCTACATAATTAACTAAGAACAGCTATGTATAAAGCTCTTGAACATGCAACATTAAACGGACAAGATACTTTAAAGAATCAATTTAATAAGGTCTTGAACGCTAAACCAAAGACAATTTAAAGCTTTTCATGTAGACTTAGAATCAGATCATTTTAATATTATTTATTTCTGCCAAGTCTGTTAACTAAGTAGGAAAAACTTGTTGAATTATATTTAGTCTCTTGAGCAATGAAATAAAAAGCATATATAACATAAAAGGGAATAGATACTTTTTTCCTTAATGAGCAACAGATTTTGTATGACTTATCTTTAATTTAAGATAATAGCAAACATCTTCCAGAAAATAATGTCAAACTTCAAGAGAGATATTAATTAGTCCATAAAACGTATGATTGTTTAGTTGTATTTGTGTAAAAGCTAAAACTTTTCCAACAACACTTATATCCAAACAAACTGTTACATTTCACAACACTAGCAACAAGATTGCCTAATAAGATTGCTCATATAAAGTATTTCACTCTTGTTAGCAAACTTGTTGATGATTTTAAAGATACCTTTCAGGATTTCAAACAAATGCAAAAGACGAAAATAATTAAAAACTCTTTTAATATCGATCCATTTAATGTAACTGATAGATATCAACTTGAACTAATCGAGATTCATAATAACAGCAATTTAAAAACTCCTTATGATCAGCACGAGATTGTTTCTTTTAACAAACAGTATGTTTCATTAAAATATTTTTCCAACCATGCCAAACATTACTGCAGGTATGTTGCACATTTTGGCACCACATATAGATATGAATAGCTTTTTTACAGAATGAACAATATTGAAACAAAGTATCAACTAGTTCTCACAGATGAACATTTATCAACAATCTTTTGAATTGCTACATCTACTGTTGCAAGAGATATCGTATTTTCATGTGTTCAAAAACAATGCCAAATATCTGATTGATACCTTTATTAAGTTTTATATGTTTCTGTCATCGTGTCATTGAAATAAAAATCTAATCCTATTTTCTCAACAATACTAATTTACATGTAACCCCATCCTTTGAAAAAATTTTCAAATGTGGTCTAAAAGGCAAACAGTTTGCACACCCCTTAGGTTATCAGAATTATGAATCAAATAATTTCTGAACTAATAAGAAGTTTGAAAACAACATACAGCACTTTATCATGTAAAAAAGAAACTTCTGTTAAGATAAGTCTCATTTGTGTATAATTGTGCCATATTTATAATATTTAGGTTAAAATCTTTTTTGGAATTTTAAAATCTTCAAAAAAAGGGATTTTGTTTATTGAAATGTATTTTTTATGTTTCAAATAGTGTTTGATCATGTATATCTATGCAAAACTATCTAAATTTATTAAATATTTTACTTTTTTTAAACTAAAGGAACAGTATCAGCATATTGGTATGTTTGGAATCACTCCTTTACGTTTCAAAAAAGATAAAGAATTTTCAATTTATGATATTCTAACAAAAAATTTATTGTTGCATATAGTATTAATAGATTTATTTTTTTAAATTAAAAAAAAATTGTCAACACGTAGATTTTTCCCATTAGGTAAAAATTTCCGTTTTAATTATATAGTTTTTTAATATATGATATAGTCTATTATTATTTCAGAGTAAAATATTTGTAAAAGTACTAAATATTCCTTAAAATTAGAAAAGTATGTAGTTTATGCATATATTGCATTTTTTGTCAAATTTTATTATTAAATTTCATTTAAATACGTTTTTTTTTCTCAAATAGCAGTAAATAAACAATTATATAATAAAATTTGTGTATAGAATTCTAAAAATTAGAAAAAAACTATTTATTCTTTTAAAATGCCGTCCACCTATGAATTGTAAAAAAAGAACAATTAATTATGAAGATTTAATTTTTTATAAAAAATTTTTATCATTATGTATGTATATTTAACTAAATGATCAATGGAAAATTATCATTTACATTTTTTATAAATTTATGTACATGTTTAATTATAAATATGGTTTTTTTATAATTTTGGTAAGTTTCATAACATAGATAGTTCTTTATTCATAAGCTTTTTATTTATTGTATTAAAATTCTTTATACATTTATGTACAAGTCAATTAAAAAAATTGTTTTTTTATAATTCTTGTAAGTTGCATCTTTTATAAGGTTCTTGATTCATATGCTTTTTATTTATTGATTTTACATGTTTTATACATTTACGTACAAGTTTTATTATAAAAATGTTTTTTTGTTAAAATTCTAGTAAGTTGCATCTTATAGATAGTTCTTTATTCATTTGCTTTTTATTTATTCTTTTTACATTTTTTATACATTTATGTACAAGTTTTATTATAAAAATTTTTTTTTGTTAAAATTCTAAAAGTTTTATCTTATAAATAGTTCTTTATTCATATGCTTTTTATTTATTGTTTTTACATTTTTTATGCATGTATGTACAAGTTTCATTATAAAAATGTTTTTTTGTTAAAATATTAAAAGTTTAATCTTATAGATATTTCTTGATTCATATGCTTTTTATTTATTGTTTTAACATTTCTTATACATTTATGTACAAGTCAATTAAAAAAATTGTTTTTTTCATAATTCTTGTAAGTTGCATCTTACAGATAATTCTTGATTCATATTCTTTTTATTTATTGTTTTTCCATTTTTTATACATTTATGTACAAGTTTCATTATAAAAATGTTTTTTTTGTTAAGATTCTTGTATGTGGCATCTTATAGAATTTTCTTGATTCATATGCCTTTTTATTTATTTTTTTTCCATTTTTTATACATTTATGCCCAAGTTTTATTATAAAAATGTTTTTTTGTTGAAATTCTTGTAAGTTGCATCTTATAGATAGTTCTTGATTCATATGCTTTTTATTTATTTTTTTTACATTTTTTATACATTTATGTCCAAGTTTTATTATAAAAATGTTTTTTTGTTGAAATTCTTGTAAGTTGCATCTTATAGATAGTTCTTGATTCATATGCCTTTTTATTTATTGTTTTTACATTTTTTATACATTTATTTCAAAGTTTCATTATAAAAATGTTTTTTTGTTAAGATTCTTGTATGTTGCATCTTATAGATAGTTCTTTTTTCATATGCTTTTTATTTATTGTTTTTAAATTTTTCATACATGTGTGTACAAATTCATAATAAAAATGTTTTTTTGTTAAAATTCTAAAAGTTTTATCTTATTAATAGTTCTTTTATTCATATGCTTTTTATTTATTGTTTTTACATTTTTTATGCATGTATGTACAAGTTTCATTATAAAAAATGTTTTTTTATTAAAATTCTTGTAACTTGCATCTTATAAATAGTTCTTTATTCATAAGCTTAGTTATTTATTGTTTTTACATTTTTCATACATGTGTGTACAAGTTTAATTATAAAAATGTTTTTTTTGTTAAAATTCTAAAAGTTTCATTTTATAAATAGTTTTTATTCATATGTTTTTATATATTGTGGCATATTGTATTAATTAATTAATTTATTATTTAGTTATTCATTGATTTCTTGAAATTTTTATTATAACCAATATTTTATAAATTTAATTCTAAAAATAAATATTTTTAAAATCTTAAAATTGAATTTTTAAAATATATTTCATATAATTTTATAGTAACTAAAGTTTGAATTCATTTAAAATATCGAATTAAATTTGTTTGAATATATTAGTAATAGAATTTTTATAAAAATATTCTTTAATCTATAATGAATGATGTATAATTTAAAAAAAATATTTCAGTGATCATTTTAGTATTGAATATTTATTTCTTCATTTACAAACTATTTTTCGTTCTTTAAACACAAATAAATTGATATAATTTAATTATCATATAACTACATACATTTAAAAAATAATATTCCTAGGTTTTACAAATAATTATTTATCTTTAAGGAAATTTTTTTACGAAATACGAAATTATAATTAAAGAAAATTTGAAGATCTATTTATATTATTGTCAGATGACGGAATGAAAATAAAGTAATTTAATAAAGATCAAAAAAAAAATATTATTTTAAAATGTTGACAATTAAATTTAAAAACATCAAAAAAATAATTTATTTTTATTAGAAGTTTCTTATACAATAAACATAATTTTTGTTACAAAATAAATTTAATTTCCCTAAAACTCATTAACACTATATTTTAAATTTCTTGCTTAACTTTGCATTAAAAATTTATTTCATTGCCATAAAAATATAATTTTTAAAGCTCTATACATTAATAATTCTATATTAGCTAATTCATCAGGCGAAATATCCATTTTATATGTGTAACTTATCAGTAATAAATAATCATTTTCTTACAATTTAAATAACAAAAAAAGTTGTTTTCATATTTTTTTATTAAAACATTATAAGATTATCATCTAAAACTATCACATATTTCATTAAGTTTAAATACTCCATTTAACTATAATAATCCTGATATTTTTTTAAAGATTTTGTAAAAATCCACTTGTTATATATATATTTTTCAAGAATAATTATATTATAGATGTTTGAGTTTTCTTAGAGTTTATCTGAATTTTTTCCTCTATTAAAAATTTTAATTTTGCGGAAAATTAAATAAAATATTATTTTTAAATAATTGTCGCAAACTTAATAGATTTAATCTATTTATTTTTAGATAATATTTAAAAAAAATTAAATTTTTTGTGTTAGAATAATCATACAGAGCAAAAAATTAATATTTCTAATAATTATGATTAATTAATGATAAGAGTTTCCAAACATGTAATTTTATATACAAAATAAGAAGATAAAGAACATTCATGCCAAGATTTAATAGTAAAAATGTTATTAGAAATATAATTTAATCAACAATGGTTTTACAAAATTTTAAAATTTATTGTGAAAATTACTTCATTAATGCTTCTTAAATTTCCCTACCATGAAAAAAGCATAATAATAAAATATATATGAAAAAATTAATATAAATTGTTTAAAATGTTTACAACTAATTCTATGTATGCTTTTATTTAGAACATGTTATTAATTTTAATTTCATTGAATCGACTATTAGTTTCAAAGACATATTTAAATTCACAAAATGTGTAATTGATATAGATTTTTTTTAAATCAAAAATAATTAATTTTCTATAGAAATTATTTGTTTACAATTTATATACTTTCCTTGAGAGTTTAATTTTGATAACTTGAACTACATAAAATAGTTTCAATTTATAGTAGTTAATACATCCTTTTCTAATACTATAATTGTAAAATTTATATTAAGTATAATATTTAAAATATTCAAATGAATTAAAATTGTTAGTATCTTAATATCAAAAATTATCATGTTGTTTCATTATTCTTCATTTATAAATACTTTATATTATAAAATTGAAAAGTTATGTTCCTATGATTTAAGTATAATGTATTAATGTTTATTGTAAGTTCTTAAAAAGTTTTTAATAATTCGAATTTTGTACAATTTATCAACCACAAAGACGATTTAAAGTTGTCAAATATTTTATATAAATAAATAGAATAATTAATACAGGAATATTTTAAATTTAAAAATGATTGATTTATGGAAGATTGATATTTTTTTTGTTGGAATCCATCCTAATAAAATCCAAAAACCGATTTTAAATTAAATTTTCAAACTCATTAAATTATAACTTTTTTATAAATTTGAAAAGGTAAAAAGGTTTTTTTTGACAATAAAATTGATAAACTATAAAAATAAAGATAATTTTATAATCAATCATATTATATTTATTTGATTATTAAATTTATTTTTAAAAATGGTTCATCTTAAGAGATTTGGGATCAGGTCAATTTAATTTTCCCGTTGTTTTATCAGGTCTATTTTCCCCGATTTTTTTTCAAGTCTATTTTTTCCCAGATTTTAATCAATAAAGTGAGTATTAACTACAAAAAGAGCTGAATTTTTATAAGTTGTCTGTTTTAAATTTAACAACAGAATTAATTTATATGAAATAAGCATAAGTTTAATTATAATTTTAATAATTCTTTTTATTTATTTGATTTTAGTCTATTTTTTCTCTTGTCGAGGAAAATTATAGATTTGATCCGAGATTTATTTTTAAAAAAGTATTGATGTCAAACTAATTATCAAATTTAAGAATTATAATAATTAAGATATTGAAAATTATTTTTATATATTGAAACTCCACCTAAATCTTATGAATATTTTTAAATGCATTTAATTCAAGCTAATTAAGATTAACTTATACATCGTTTTCTTAATTAAGGTTGGAATTTCATTTTCAATATATTATTCAACATTTATTTTTTTTTCATATCATTGTAATTTAAATAAACTGCTAATTAAATAATAAGCTATTAGTTGAAAATTAAAACAATAACATCATATAGTCACATTAACAATATAATGTTAAGATAAATGGGATAAAGTTTTATTTTTAACGAAAATAATAATTTTTTTTATAATTTCTATTTTTGTTACTTCGAATCACTTTAATAATTTAACATGGTCATTGCATCTATTTAAAATATAAAATTATATAGTAATGTTTTAAAAACACGAAATTTCCAAATTATAACGCAAATTTTGTTTGATTTATTTCAGTATTCAGTAATAAAATATAAAATACATCTATGAACCTTTTATAAATATTTTGTTAAATAGTTTTAGTCAAACGAACTGATGATTTATTTTGATTTCTATTACATTTTTATTTTAGCTCTCAATAAAAATTTATATATCTAGAAATAGTAATTTATTATAAAAATTCCATTGTTCAATTTACCGAAATGAAATTTTAATGGAATAAATTATATAAACGTAAAATTTAAAAAAATTATTTTTTAATAATAAATTAAAAATATAAATCAAAATAAATGAAATTTAAGGATATCTAGCTGAGAGAAATAATTTATTCTCATAGATTTTCCTTTATCCAGGATATAAATATATAACGAATAAAATTTAACAGAAATTCAAAGAGAGTAAAGGTAAATAGTACCCAGATATCAGTTTTAGAAGCTTATAAGTTTTATTCTTATAAAATCTTTTTAAAAGGCAAAATATTAATTTAGAATATACAAGTACATATATGAAAGTATAAGCCCAATAACAGAAAAAATTTTACAGAAAGAAAACATGATTATAGAAGAATATAAGAATAATGTTAATTATCTTAACATGTATTTATTTATTTCTAAGAAGATATACTCTAATTTTCTATTAGTGATAAATATTAATATCAATTATATAGATGAAAAGAATGTCAAGAAAATTTACATTTTGTGAACTAGGTAACATTAAAATCATATTTTTTTTTATTTATTTGATTGATAATAATTTCCTTTTATCCCATGTGGAATATAGATGAAAATTTATTATAATGTTTTTTCTTATTTTTTTTATTAAAGATTCACCATCTTTCACAAAATATATAATTTGACGTAATAGATACTACGGAAAAAAAATAAAAAAAATTACTGTCATCAAATTATTTTTAATTATATTTTATTTTTTATTAGTTGATTGTGTCTATTATATCTCAAAATTGATAAAAAATTAAAGAAATTTTAAAGTAGATGAATTTTTACCGTATATATGCCTTCTTAATAAATATAGTATTTATTGAAAAATATTGATTTGTTTTAGTAATTGTTTGATATGATGAATATTTATATTTATTTACTTTTCATAATTAGAATATGAAAGAATAAGTTAAATTATTATTCGTTATCTTGGTAAATTTTTTTCAAAAATTAGATGAAAGAGATATCAAAACAAAAATTATAGCAGAATAAATATTTATCATGTTTTAACCTAAGTAAGAAAAAAAATATAAAAAGACATTATTTTTTGAAAATATTCCATATTAAAAAAAATATTCCTCTATTTTTGTTTTTGGTAAGATGCAATACTTTTTTTATATATTTGAATTAAAAAAATTTTTTTATTACTTTTTTTTTTCTTAAAATTAATGATCAACTAATTTAAAAATTTATTTGTTAGTTTGTTTTTAATTTTATTCTTCTTTCCTTTTAACAACGTAATAAGAAATGCCACCAACAATACCTCCAAAAATATGAATACCAACAATAGAACATACAATAACTATTATAGTGATGTTTGTTTTTAAAAAGCCTTTAGATGGACCTTTAGTATTCTCACCAGGTTTCAAAGTCTCGTCAGGTTTTTTGTATGATTTTTCGTATTAATAGGCTTAAAAGTATCCTTAGGAGCAGCTGTAATAGGCTCTTCACCTTTTCTCATTCTATTGTAATTAATTAACAAATTTCATCCGTATCATATTGATCAAATAATGTTTTACTATAGAGATTTATATAATAATAGTTACTTTGTATAATTAACAAATAAAGCATCTTCAAATATACGATTTAAAAAAAACTATTACGTGTTAATTCACCATTTGAAAAATTTGAAGAATCCATAGGGTTGTTTTCAACTCCTTAAAAAGTGTGTGTGTTACATGACCAGGATTCAAAGCAGGAAATACTAATCCAAAATTAAGTCTTAACATCCAGCTTTCGTATAGCAAGAAAATATTGTATCATTATAGTGATTTTTGAATTCGTAATTATAAATACACAATGTTTTAATAGAGAAACATTCAAAATCTAGAAATATAGTATTAAAAACTTTGAATGCTGTTCTTACTTTCATGATATAATTTTTAAATTCTAAATGTTATTTAAAAATTACCTCCAGTATATTTAAATGAATCAATATTATCAAAAGATAATATAACTTTAACATCTATTTCTTTTGATTTAGGATTAGTTTTTATTATTTCGAAGGAATAATAGCAATCAAATTCTGTCACAGTTTTTTCATCAATAATAGGTGTACATTTTGAATCATTTTGTGTTATTGCTTTTGCTAAACTATAAATAATCGATTGATCTTTTTGATAAAAATTATGTGATCTTGGCTTTGCTAATAAAAATATAAAACGTTTTACTTTAGAATGGTAGTTCATATGTAATCAAATTTAAAAAATCATAATATAAAACAAAATTATTTATTTTCTCTGGTAGATTTGTGATTAAAAAGGGATTGCAATATTTCATAAATATCACGGTAATCATTTTGTCAACAATCAAATTATTCAATAAACATCTGTATTCTGTTTTGATATTTTTGTATTTATTATCTGTGATTGCAAAATTACAAATTTTTTTGCCAGAAGATTCAAGTGAAGGATCTACACATACAACACCTCCCAACACAATTATATCTGGTCTTATATTAGCTAAAAATTTAATTTAAAATTTACGTATCATATGTTTATTTGAAATTATTTTGTTATCTTTAACAATTTCAATATCTAAAAAAGCTACGTCATCTGGAGGAGCAAAATTGAACTTTTTATTAGTACATTTTTGTGTTTAATATTGAGAAATTCCAGTTTGGAGATATAACTTCCATTAACTTGACAATTTGTTTGTAATAATAAAACATCTGTTAAAAAAATAACTTCGACACTATCATCTTCATTTTGATTCAATATATAATTATTGAAAGGTGTAAAAATATTATCTGGCTTTTGAGCTACAATAAATAAACCTAAAATCTATTAAAAACATACAATACCTTGTAAAAAGCTCAAAAAAATAAAAATCACAACATGCTTAAACATTTTTAAGGATACTCTTTAATAATTCCAACCTTTTATAGTTCAAAGATCAATAAATTTTCGCCTTTTATTGTATATTAAATTATAAAATCAATAACATAAAATAAATTGAGTTTAGGAAGATTTTTATAATTAATAAGAACATTCATATAATAAATAATGTAATTTCCCACAAAAAGATTATTATATTCAATTAATTAAAAAACAATAAAACTTTAAGTCATATTTTCATAAAATTTTTATTCTTTACTATTTTAAATTTACAAATATTTTGAAATAATAGAATAAGAACGATTAGTTTTTCTAATAAATAACAAAAAAAATATCAAGGCCATTCAAGTATTGAGTTATTATCATATCATGTATTCTATTAAATTCATCTTTTTTATCCAATTGAAATAATTCCAATAGAAATCTTAAAATAATTAATGAAGATATATAATAATTTAAAATGGTACTAAATATTTTTTAGAATAATATTGCATGTCAAAATATATAGAAATTATAAAATTTATGTCATATAGGTATATTTTCACTTAGTGAAATACATCAATTTTTTTTGTAATAAAAACAATTTAAATTTTTAGGTAATTTTTGTACCAAAAAACTACTTTTAGTTGGTCTTTGTTAACTTTTTTTTTAATTTTATTTATAGAGATATCTAAAATAGTTTTATTATTTCTGAATATAACTTTGAACCAATAGAACATTTCAAAAGAATTTTCTGGAAACTTAATTCTAATTTGATGATTAAAAATGTTGAAAATTATTAAAAAGTTTAAATTATTATTTAAAAGCATAATTAGGTCAAAAATTTTCAATAAAAATTTATTATAAAGAGGTAAATTTTCTTTCTTGTTATTTATAATAGTTATGATTATGACTACATCAAATATTCATAAATTTTGAAAGCTCTTTATTATATATCTGTATATGACCAAAATGGTCTCCCAAAGTGTTAATTATAAAATTTATAGTTATATTTTAAAAGAAATTTTATTTTTTAAATATAATATTACTAATTTATCCATAATACTCAACAATTTATATACGGCCCAAATGAATTTTTCTCTCCAAATAATACAATACTAATTCTAAGTTTGAAACTTGTTACATAACATTGCAAAACACTCCAAAGTAATACATATTAACATAATGAACATTAAACTCAAAAGAGAAGTTATTCCCATTTTTAGTCTACATTATCGTTTATCGGAATCTTTTGTGCATATTAAAAGACTCGATTTTTCAAATAGAACCATTTCTGTTCATTCGTCAATCTCATTGGAGTTCCAGTACTTGAATAACGTTTCATTACAATATCTAGCAACGGTACGTACGACAAGTTCTTCATTTCTTGATAACAAACTTTCCTGAAAGCAAACGATCATAGCTTCATCCTATAGTAGATGCACTTAAAAGCAAAATTAAAATTGTTCCCTGTCACTTCTTGTGATGGTTTTGTTGTGGTAGCATTCAACATCCTTATTAGTGTGAAACTCTTGCATAAAAACTGACCAGGTATGAGGGATGAATATACCGCTGTCAATCCAATAGCTATAAATAGTTAAACAGTTGAAAAATATTTGCGAAGCGGTTCCTGTGAGCTGAAAATGTTGCTGAAAATTGTAAGGATGTGTTCATGTGTTAGAAGCGGTGGAGCCGTAAATCTTTTGCCAATTTTTCTTTTTTATTATATTAGCATCATAGGATTGCTGTAATCCAAGCCTTCATTATTCCTTTTAAAAACTTAGGTAGAGTCAAACAGGCAATCTGATAGGGCCAAATGTATTAACACGAGACGTATACTATGCCACATTGAATCTTCAAAGTCTAAACTCACATGGCACAGGTTGGTATGATTTAGTATTAGATGAAATATGCGCTGTAGAACAGCAGTGTAGTCCGAGTATCGATATCTGGACATGATAACAAAGACTAGCGAAAGTTGCTTGTTTTACAAACGCATGTTTACTAAAAAGATGAGGTGAAGATGGTTAATATAGAAAAAAAGAGGCATCAGAGTATTAACATCCAAGGACTAGAAACAGTGTCATAATTTCACTTTTTTCAATTTAATATGTATTCCTGTTTCAACTAGCACATTATCAATTAGAAAACGCTAAGTTTAATTTTGGATTGTGATGTTGAAATCTATTATAGTTGGATTGTTTAGGCATAGCTTTAGTCTTTACTGTTGACTTGATGAGCTAAATTTGATTCAGAAAAATGACCTGGAAGCTTAGAATTTCAATAGCTTGCACATTTTTTATAGAAATTAGCTTTTAAATTACCGTTAAATATTCAAATACTATAAGTGAGCTAACATTTTTGGCTTTACATCGAATTTTTAAAACTTTTATTAAACCCTACTACCAATACCGTGTATGCGAGTGACGTCCTGATTACTATGAATTATTGATAGGTACAAATGCTAATATTTTACGACATTAAAGTGTATATCTCCTCTTACTAGTTCTCTCCAAGTGATTTTACATCACATAGTTAGTTAACCATTTAAGTGTATTAGTAACCTTTAATATCAACTAGTTAGTTTTTACCCTTGGCACTACTCGCGGAAAAAATTATATATGTAAGCATCTCTTGTACTTCAGACAATACTGTTGATTCAAGCTAGTTCTTATTGTAATTATATGTTGAATGGCCTAATTAAGGCTTAAAAAAGATTTATGATATTCTGATGCCTGTACTCATTTGGACATTCACAATTGGGTTCGAAGACAAAGATGCTGGGGCAAGTGGTATAAGACTACTAAGACATTTATCAAGCTAAACCTATTCCGACGTGGTCTAGTCATAGGTGGATTCAATATTAAGGCAATAAATCACTCATCTGATAAGCAAGGCTAATGTGGAATGAGTTAGGTTGTGTATACTGAACAGAATGATCATTCGCACCCACCAATAGGTCAATAACTTATCTAGACAGTGGTTGACTTGGTAATGTACGAATGAATTTTAGCGTTCACCTTTAAATTAGCGGTTATTGCAATTCAAGCCTAACAGGGTGTAAAGATCGGTTAATACTATCAATATTAACAAAGTTTTAAGGACTGAATAATGGAAGGTTCTGCTTGTTAAAATTAAACTAGATTGCACTGGACTCATGAACTAGCAATTTCTGTGTAACTTATACAAAATAAACAATATTATAAATTTCTCTATATCAATATTAATAAATTTATAAAATTCATAAAAACAAATTCCTAATCTTACAAAAGCTAGATACTGGGTTTGAGATTATTAATTTCTGCATTTAGGCTGTTGTACAATTTCCAGCAACTATCGTTAATAAGTGTTTTTTTGCCCGCTCGTTAGTTTTTTTTACAACGAATGCAGATTGCTCGATACATGTTTTTTAGACAATAAAATTTTTAAATACGAAACGATCTGAACACTATGTTCAAGAAATTAGTTTTGAAAGATACCTATGAAAAGTTTTAATTTTTATGTTATTGTAAATTGTTTGGAAGACTAAATTTTATATTTGTTGTGACTTTTTTGACCCGTAGTGAAAGATTATAGACAACCATGGCATCCAAGGATTCGTGGATGATATATTTAGTGAGATAAAAAGAACAATAGACCTTGTATTTTTGTGTTCTTTTTAACCAGAAAATGTGAAAGATCAAATGCCAAGATGAAGATCAAAAGGTGCGGGTAGGTTGAAGCAAAGAAATCAAAATAAAAACAGGATTTTTATTTTTTTACTCTGTCCCTTAGAAGAGGTAAAGTTCTTATCCCTTAAACAACTATCTAACCAGAAATTTAGGAAATCGTGTCTTTCAACTGCCAACGGATTATATACAGCAAAAATTCATCGGTAATGTTTACAAAGTTCCTGTTATAAAAATATTTTATTAAATCAAGATAACATGGTCTTAATTTTATTTTATTAAATTATAAAATGATCGTACAAAGTACATGCTGGTAAAATATTACAAAAATTATAGTTATATTTGTCCAAGACTCACATGAAGCAATATTAAATGTGCGCCTTGAGTCAAATATAGGCATTGTGTACACGGTAAACAAAAAGAGTGGTGGCGAGCGACACTGCCAACGATCAAAACTTTTACTGGTCAAAGGTTTTTAGGAAGAGAAATTATGATATTATTGATATATTTATATATATTTAAATATCAATTATAAAAAAATAAAGTTTCTATTTATGGAGTAATGTTCATTTAGTTATTATAAGGGCAACCGCTAAATGCAAAAACTTCTCAAAAATGCAAAAAATTCAAAGAAAATAATAAAAGAAAAATGCAAAAAATATAATAATTTTTTTAAAATTAAATTTAGTTGGAATTCTCTTCAAAATCAATTATATCATGTGATTTAGAAATCCAAGCAATCTTATCATCCTCAACATTTTTATACTAAAAAAAAGTTTTTCAACAAATCTTTCTACAACAAAGTTTTTATCTTTTGCTTAAAGTTTCTTCAACATTGAAAAACTTTTTCTAATGATATTTAAGTCATTGGAAAATTCAATAGATTCAAATAACGAGAAGTAGAAATTAAGGTATCAGAGATAGGAGCTATAATCTTAACATAATTATTTTTTATTATCTATGATATTAACAATCTTTTATATTTACAAGGTCTTCTTTAAATTCAAGAATCCATTATACAAACGTAGATAGTTCTGTTAGTGTATTTCAAGCGTTTAAAATTATTAATTATTAGAATCAAACACACATTACAGTTTTAACAGTCTATTAATTCTCTTTTTTTAAATTTTGATATGCAATTGTTTCTTTGGCTCTTTGAAACAATAATTCTTCAAGCGGACATATTTTTATAATTGATTGAACTTTTATAAGATTGTCTGCAGAATATAGCGCTGATTTGATCCAACTAGACCAACTTAATTTTACTACATTCGGTGAACACCCAATACTTTCAAATGTTGATATTATACTACGATTTTTATGTGTTGCCATTCTTATTGATGCATTAAGAAAAACTTTAGTTGAATATTGTGATTTGATCTTCATTGCATAATTATAAATTAAATATGCGAGACATTTTATGTGTAAAACATGAGAATATATGTTTTTAAATATCATTTATCGCTTTGATTATATAAGTAGTGCAATCACAAATTATCACATATAAAATTTATTATGTTGTGCCTAATTTTTCAATTGTCTTTTTTATTAATTGATCAACGACTTTTGAATCAATATTTTATCTAATTCAAAAGCTTAAAGTAAAAAAATATTTTCTTGAAAATTACACCTTACAATTACGTATTAGCATATTTACAGCCTTTGATTTCAGATTCATCAAAAATAATAAATAGCTTTTCATTCACCTTTTTTTTTAAATTTGGAAGTTTTTTTGAAGATAGAACTTTTACTTGAGATCTCCCAGTAGTTTCTGAAAAAAATGGATTATTAAAAAAAGTTTAAAATAACATTCAATTATTAATTTCTGAGTTAATCAACAAGATTGTCTACTGAAAGAAATGCAATTACAAGAATCTTAGAGAAATCTGCTTTAAGATGAACGAAAAAAGTAAGCGATTTAACACTTCCCAACGATTCTAAGACTGTCATACTTTCGACGTGTCTTTGGGATTTCCTGTACAAATCGATCTCAGACTTTATTTTGTTGATTTATTTTTGAGCAACGCAAATTTAATAATAGTGTTGTTTTGGACTCATTGTGAACTCCTTTGGATACTTTCTAACATACTTTTTGATATTTACTAAATCTTTGACAGATGAAAACGCAATTTGACCATAATTTTTTTTACATGTGGATTGTCCTAGTTATTATTTAAGATAATGTATGTTATTCATTTTTTCAGTATAACATTAAAAATAAAGGTTTCACTATACAAATTATTAATATTTATTATAAAAAATAAATTTTTTATTTAGGGAGTAATTTTTTTAAGGTATTGTGTAAGATGTTGTTTGATGCGCATATATATATAATATTAACTATAAAAATAAATTTTCTTTGAAAGCTTTGATTCAAATTTCATAAGATATACATTACGATGACCATTTTTGTCCGCAACCATTTTCGCCATAGATTCTATTCATCACCCTAATAGTGGTTTTAAATTTTTTATTAATTTTAATTAATGTTGAAAATATAAACTATCGGGAATTGGAAATAGATACATTTATATGAAATTTTATATTTATGCAAGTTTGTAATTCATAATTATTTTTCTAAAGTATTTGCAAAACTAAAAGTATATTTTATACTTTTATCTGTACTATAAACTAATGAATGCCTTTTTAAGCGAAATTATCAACTTACAAAGTTTTCTTTAAAACTTTTATTTAGAAAAGTTTTTTTATATAATTCCTAAAATAAATTTTATAGTTATAAATATTATTTAAATTGAAAATCATTATTTTTATTAAATCATAAGTATCTTTGGCTAATCCAAATTTATTAGGTTTTGGACTGCAAGAAAACAATCAGTAATTTTGAATTTTTTGTGTAAATTACCCAAATTATTTCTCAAAATTGCATTTTTATTGTAGTTTGAAATATTTTATCTGATAAATGAATAACTTATTCGTTCACTGTATTTTTAATAATCAATTTAAGTTAAAATATATTAAAAATCTGAAATATTTACATTCGTATTTTCAACTAATTATCTTAGTCCAATTTATCTAAAAATAATATTTTTTAGGATTTCCTAGCAAATTATGTTTTTTATATAAAACATATTGTTTTAATTATAGAGGCATTTAAAAAGTATATTCACTTATCATTTACATATTTGGTTCTTATATAGAAAAGGCAACATCTCAACGTACAAATATAAAAACGATAACAATTTTTATTTAAAACAAGTTTGTATTTATAAATTAGGTAGATTACATCCTTATTTATTTTCAATCAAATTTAAATTAATTAGTCTTTCAATATTAAAAACATATTCGAAATATTAAAATAGTAATTAATGAGCTAAACCCAAAAGATAATTTCTTTAAATGTCATCAATCATATTATAACAGTTCAAAGTTGATAAATAATATTATTAATAATAATTACAGATTTTTTTCAACCAGGTAGATAAATCTTTTGGTAAATAAAATGAATATAATTTACTGAAATATTCAACTTTTAAAACTCCTTTTTCATAACTAATTCTAAAACGCTGATTTAAATGAACTGATAACAGTCAAAAAGAATTTTTCTTGTTCAGTAACAATTACCATAGCTTTATTTCAACAAGAAATCTAACTAGTCTTCAACACATAGATATAAAAAATGTAAGCTCATCTATAAAAAGTTTTAAATCACCACTTCTTGATTGCAATGATGAAAATTTGATAGAAAAATATAATAAGTTTAGTATTGTTTACCAAAACTTCCTTAACTTCTATTATAGAATAATTATAAATAATTATGTAACAATAAATGGTGCATTTGTAACTATTATAGTTTTTTTTAATAGATAAATTTTGTTAAAAAACCAAATTTAAATACATAATTTGATAGAATTGAATCCTAGAGTTATTTTATTTTTCAAAGATAAAGTTTTTCTTCCCGCATCACCTGTTTATTTACTTTCTATTCTTTCTTCGTTATTATAGACTTTAATTAAACTTCTACCTCTCAAATAAGGATTTTTGAATCTTATTATAATTATCGATAAATTTGTTTGTTGACATTGTTTTTAATATTAAATTATAATAATTTGAAATATCTTTAGAAACCTTTTATTGCATAAAATTATGATTTTTTACTTGTTTTTTTCTTCAGTTTTCAATTATAGATAAACCAGAATTCAAATTTAAAAAATGTTTAAAAATAGTGATTTTTACATTTAAAACTTATTAAAAACATCTTCAGGTGTATTAAAAATATTAAGTTAAAATTATCTGCATTGATTAAAATAAATTTATCAATAGATCATAACAAGAAAAAAGTTTGTTATGAAATATACATTCAAACATGCAATTTATTTTTTTTATAGGCATGAAATAAAATATCCTGGTTGAATATTTCAAAATAATGTTGGAATTTGTTGATTAAATATAAGAAAGATAAATAGATTTTTACTAATAATGGTTCAAACTATTCCATATTAAAATATAAGATATTTTATAAGAAGTAATGATGCGGTCAGATTAACGCTAATCAAAATTAGATATCATTTTTAAAATTATTCCAAATTACTGCCTTTGTTAAATTGAAACATAATTTATAGTATATTTGAATGTTCTCAAAAGTAATAAAACCTTTCAAAATTTTAATTTTGATAAAAAGTAGTGTAGATTTAAAAAATAAAAACTATGAGTTTATTATTATGAAATAAAGACATTTATTGTCAATTAATAGAGTATTATATCATTTAAGAACTTATATCAAGTTTAAAACCTGTTTTTAAAAGAAAATTTATGATTTATTCATCAAAAAGAATCTGTTATACATCTAATAAACATATATGTTTAAAACATAATAAAACACAACTTTTTTTTAATTTTTATATCTGTTATAATTCATATTTTTAAGGATATAAATCATTACTTATATCTATTGTTGTTAAATAAAATTCACTATATTAATATTAAATGTATTTCATTAAGAATGAAAGACCTCTTTCCTTAAAATATATCAAAAAGTATAATCATAATAATGATGATAACAACGATCTATCATATACGGAATTACTAATCAAGAAATTTCTACTAAAAATTAATATTCATTTGTAAAAATTAAAAAAAATGGATATAATATGCTACTCTATTAATAAGTTAACGTATTCACATCTAATAGTCTTGTTGATCAAGAATAATAATAAAAGTGACAAAACTATGATGATAAATTAAATTTATTTTTTATAAGATTACGTTTTATTCATTAATTAGAAAATAATCAAAATGGATCTAGTTTAAAGTTATAATTTTATCATACAAACTTTTTAATAATGCTTAATAAAAGTAGTTTGTTTTTTCAACTTAATTCAATTTTTAAATAACTATTATTCTAGTTAAAAAAAATTATTTTTAAAATTATCGTATAAATTTAATACAATATTTGTTGTTATTGTATAATGCATCTTGAATTGCCCATAATGATTCTTAAAAAATAATTAATTTTTCATTATAAAATATCTTCAACTATAAATATTGCCAAAAATATATTTTTACTATTAAATTTTATGCTTTTTATTTCAATATACAAATTTTGACTTCTTGATGATGATATTAAGAATATTTATGATTGCAAAATATTTTCATATACGTTTCAATCGACCTTAATTATTGTTAATATTTTTATAGTAAATAATTAATCCTAATAAATTACCTTAATCAAATATAATTTTAAAATGTATATTTTTTATATTTATATTATTCAAATTATTTAAGGTAGTTTCTATTAATTAATCTATCAAGTTTTTAATTTATAAATTTCATAAAACAATATTTTAAACCATATAATTTGTATTTTAACAACTTTTCATGTAAAAATTTTATTATGTGTATAGAATCTTAGTAGAGAACATTTTTGAAAGTTCCTCCTTTTTCTACTTCAAACATTTTTCAAAGATATTTCATCAAATACAATCAAGAAGCTAATCAGAAGTGTTCTACATTCCTAAATTTGTAATAAAAATAAAACAAAAAACTAGTCACAATGAATGATTCCTAATTTTATAGTTTTATGTGTGATTGTGGATTATACAACATTTTTAAAAAATTTTACAAATTCCCTTTAATTATATATAGAACTATCATAGAAGACAAGAAAAGAAAAACTTTACTCATAGGAAAATTTTAAGATCTTTATAATCTCTGATAGATTCATAGTCCATACATTTACTAGCGGTTATGATACAAATATCTTTTTAACAAAATTCAAAATAATTCATCATACAATAATGTGTCCCATATATAATGATAGTTATATAATGTTTTAAGTTTAAAAAAGTTTTTCTTAAGTAGGTTTTTATTGTGTGTGCAAATTAGCTTGTTGCTTTAATCTAGTGTCCGAAAAAATAACTTTTTTAAGGGTGTAAAGCTAATAATGAAAATAATGTTCTTAATAGTGTATAAATACTTAAAAAGGTCTTCTTTCCAAAACGGAGTTTGAGTAGCAAGTTAAAAGATTTACCGTGTATGATTATAATTATCTTATAATAGAAAGCATTTGTGAATACATGTAAATACTAAATGACAAGCTTGCTTTATTAATTCTGACCACTTGAACAAAATAGTAGGAATAGATAAAAGTCTATTTTTTAAGATAAAACACTACAATGATTGTCTGTCTGTTAGCAAATACTATGTATAAGAAATAAATAGGCGTACTAGAATGACCTTCATTATAACCGTTCTTAATAATTAATACAGAAAAAATGAGAAAAATTAGTTATTAGAACCTTTATCTTGGTATATTATTGTTAATGATAAATAGCTGGCTCATTATATTGTATTAAGAGAAAGCACAGAGTTCGAAAATAGTAGTGTTCATCGCTCAATACACTTTTTAGATCTAGAAGAACTAATTTTCTATACACAGTCCATTGAAGGATTTCGCGGATACTTAAAACAAATATTGGTAGCCCACAGTGAAATCTGTTAGTTGCAATATTCAGAGTATTAATTAAAATTTTTATAGAAGTCAAAAACACAGAAAAATACGTGATATAATCTTCTACTATTACAATTAATTTGATGATTTTTCTTTTTTTACAAAAATGTCATATAATAATAAAAACTTCGTATAATCTCCATCCACCTTTTTATGTAACTTCATTTATTGTTCATTAACAATTTAAATTTTTACATAATTAGTTCAATTAAACAACAAGTTACGATTTTTAAAATATCAACCGATTTAAACATTTTTTTAACTACAAAAATAATACCTGTAATGACAACGATTTTATTTACTAATAATGAAACAAAAATGTTGTTATATTTTTATATCATGAAATTCGAATCAGTTTATATACTTTAACAATACTCAAAATGTTATATTTTGTTATGGTTAATCCTAAAGGGTTGTAAATTAATAGAATAATTAAAATTGTTTAATCAAATTTAAAACAAAATCAAACTTTGCTTTCCGAGTATAATCTTAGATTTTTTCATACTTGTATTTTCAAACATATTTTTCATAGTTTTCAAGTATAAAATTTAAAGGAATTGATTCTTTCAAATCCCATCACATTCGTTTTATAGTGCTTATATATAGTGACCTACCATCGGATCAACAAAGTTTTCTGTATGATTATTCACTTTACGAATATATCCGTTAGAGGATTAGAATCAGTACACTAACTATCCCTCTAATATAACAGTCAAACACTATAGTCAAGTGCTTGAATAAATTGTTTTTAAGTTTTACAGTCTAAAGGTTATGATAACAACAATTTTCTCCTTTCCGTTTCACTCTGAATTATGTCAAGAATCCACAAACACTTACCTCCAAATACATTTCCTTGTTTATTCCTCCAAGTGTATAAATGAGTTTTGCCAACTTTATACACATTGACTTCTGTAAAAATATTGATAATACGAAGACAATTTGCTATATACAACATACCAAATGTATTAAACCACATTATAACAACTGACATTGACATACTGGTTTCAAATTTTGTCAACCTTGTCTTAAATTGGTATGCCTATGTCAAAATCAAATTAGAAATCTTGACCAATACAAGATTACAGTATTCAAACATGCTGTTATAAAATTTTCCCAGCGTCTTTCTACATGTCTTTTTTCCGTATTTAATCCGTATGTTTATCAATATTCCAACTTTTCCTTTTACGTAATTTATTAGGAAATGAACATTTAGGATACGGAGTTCCAAGCAGTGCTAAAATATTCTTTTCGACAAGAAAATCACTAGTATCTTCTTAGGAAATTGTCTCCTATAAAATTTCTAAAAATTCATGGGTATTTATTTTGATTATATTTTTTAATTTTCAGCCACCCTTGAGAGATTTATCATAACTTTATATTTGAACTCATATACATTTTGTTATATTTTTTATATTTTTTAAATATTTTAGAACTGTTATAATTTATTTTGTTAATAAGAAATTATAAAACTAAAAATGGACTTTTATGAACAACAAATTCTTTATAATTTTTAAAATTAAGGTTCTAGTAATTATTTAAAAAAAAAGCTTGATTTTTTGAAAAATAGTATTTTTATAGATCATTAGATACTTAAATTTAAAATTTACTTTATATGATAAAGTTTATGCCTAAAAATATATCCAATCATACCTTGTAAAAAAAGTAACAAAAGATAATGATATTGAAAAGTTTTGCATTTCAATCATATTTAAACATTTTAAAAACATATTCTTTGTTTAGAATTTTATTGAAGAACGAACAAATATCTAACGTCAAACATACTCCATTTTTTAATCATTTAAACAAAATTAATAAAGTTTTACAAACAAATGTTAACAATTGAAATAAGATCTGAAGAGAAAATATCAAATCAATTTAAAATTCTTAATCATAAAAATCAAAAGCTACAGATAAAATTAATTATACACCCTAATAAGTTCTTGAATATAAAAGTAATATAATATATAGTTTTTTAATATCTATAAATCATAAGATTTAAACTAATCAATATAGTACCAACCTAAGCATTACATTTTACATAATATTTTACTTTGACATAAATTTTAATTCATAATTCTACTTAGTAACCAAAATTAGTAACAAGTAGAATTAGCTTTGGTCAACATTTTGTTTTAGAAAACAATATAAATGGACATTCTAAAATAATTGCTAATAAGTAATATAATCATTTTAATAAAATGGATTTTTAAATGATACACAAATACTTTGTATAAAAAATTGCATTTTTATCCAGAATTTAAAAAATATGTATATATAGCTGTTTCAAGTATTAAAAAAATCCTTAATATTCTATTTTTATTTTCTGTAGTTTATTGTTTAATATGAAATCAAATAAAGTTGCACGTACTTTAAATTGAAGACTTGATAAAGAAAACGTTTATTTAGGACTGCTACTATAATTATTTTATCTTAAAAAAAAATATTTATTATAAATGTACTAAAGTGTTAATTTACGGTAAAAAAAATTAGTTTAATTATTTAATATGTTGATGTTAACAATATTATTTCATTTCTGTGAATAATATTAGTTTATTATAATACTGTAATATCTAAATTAAATAATTTGGACATTTTTAAGTTTTTATGTTGATAAAATAAAACTATTTAGTATCTATTTGAAGTGTTTCTTTGATTGTTGAATCCTATCTGTATATATTGATGTATAATTTTAACTAATTTGATTGATTTAATGTTTAAAATTAAAATATTTCTTCGTAAGATCATTAGAAGATATCATTAACCTAATTCTACGCTTTTCTTATGTAATATCTACTTTATTATTAAAAATATCTTAATTTTGCTTCTATTTAATATGAAAAATTCTTAACCTAATTAATGCTCGATATTTTAAGAAATCCTTTTAAGAAAATAAATTAAAGAATTCAATATTTTTTTATTTTATCGTTAAAAACAAAATTTTTAAAGAAATAATTTTATTTTTTTTAATTTTTAAAGTAAAATATATAATAAATATATTTCAAATACTTTATAATAAATAATTTTTTGTTATAATCACAGAAATATTTTTAATGTACTGTTTTTTATTTCTCAAAATAATGATGATAAAAAAAATGTAAAATTTTTTTCTCATGTTGTTTTTAATTTTATTCTTCTTTCCTTTTAACAACGTAATAAGCAATCCCACCAACAATACCTCCAATAATAAGAATACCAACAATAGAACAGACAATAGCTATTATAGTGATATTTGTTTTTGATAAGCCTTTAGATGGACCTTTGGTAGTTTCCTTAGGTTTCATAGTCTCACCAGGTTTTTTTGTAGAATATTTCGTATCATCAGGTTTCAAAGTTTTTTGAGGAGCAGCTGTAATACGCTCTTCATTTTTTCCCATTCTATTGTAATTAATTATGTCATTTTCATTCTTATCATATTGATCAAAGAACGTTTTACTATAGGTATTTATATAAGTTGCTTTTTATAATTAGCAAAAAAAGCATCGTTAACTATACGATTTAAAAAAAATATTACGTGTTAATTCACTGTTGGGAAAATTTAAAGAATCCATAGGGTTGTTTTCAACTCCTTTAAAAGTGTGTGTTTCATGACCAGGATTTAAAGCAGGAAATACTAATCCATAATTAAGTCTTAAACATCCAGCTTTAGCATAGCATGAATATAATAATTTACCTTCCTCATCTTTGAGTTCATAATTATAAATACACAAGGTATCAGTAGAAAAACATTCAAAATCTAGAAATATAGTAGTTGAAACTTGGAATGCTGTTCTTACTTTCATAATATAACTTTTAAATTCTAAATGTTATAAAAAATTAACCTCCAGTATATATAAATATATCAATAAATTCATTTAAAAATGTAACTATTACATCAAATTCTGTTTTTTCAGGATTATTTATTGTTATTTCAAATGATCCATAGCAATCAAAATCTGTATCAGGAATTAAATCTACGCTATGTTTACATATCGAATCATTTGGAGTAATTGTTTTTGCTAAACTATACATAATCGATTGTCCTTTTTTATAAAAATTATGTGCTCTTGTATTTGCTAATAAATATATAAAATAATATACTTATGAATGGTAATTCATATGTAACAGAATTGTCATAATCATAATATAAAATAAATTTATCTTTTTCCTCTGGAAGATTTGTGATTAAAAAGGGATTACAAGATTTCATACATTTTACCGTATTCATTGTGTCCGTAATAGTCTCATTCATAAAACATCTATATTCTGATTTGATATATTTGTATTTATCATCTGTGATTGCAAAATTACAAATCATATCGGAAGAATCAGTACGTGAAGGATCTACATAAACAACACCTCCTAATACACTTATATCTGGTCTTATATTAGCTAAAAATTATTTAAAAATTTACGTATCATCTGTTTATTTGACATTATTTTGTCATCATTTACAATTTTAATATCAAATTGTTTTGAGTCAGCTGAAGAACCAGGAATGAAATTTTTATTATTACATCCGTGTGTTTCGTCCGCAGGACTTCCGCTTCTACTAGGTGACTTTACAATAATTTGACATTTTTCTTGTAATGATGAAATATCTGATAAAAAAAATACTTCGACAGATTTATCTTCTCTTTGATTCAATATATAATGATTGAAAGGTGTGAACTTATTTTCTGGTACATCAGCTACAATAAATAAACCTAAAATAAATTAAAATCATCCAATACCTTGTAAAAAGCTTATAAGAATAAAACTCACAACATGATAAAACATTTTGAAGGATACTCTTTATAATAATTCCAACCTTTTATAGTTCAAAGATGAATAGGTTTTCGCCCTTTATTGTATATTGAATAATAAAATCAATAACATAAAATTAATTGAATTTAGGAAGATTTATATAATGATATAGAACATTCATATAATAAATAATATAATTTCCCACAAAAAGATTATTATATTCAATTAATTTAAAAATAAAATAACTTTAAGTCCTAGTTTCATAAAATAATTATTCTTTACTATTTTAAATTGACATATCTTTTGAAATAATAGAATAAGAACGATTAGTTTTTCTAATAAACAACACAAAAATATTATGGCCATTCAAGTATTGAGGTATTATCATATCGTGTATTCTATTAAATTTATCTTTTTTATCAAAAAGAAATAATTTAAATAGAAATCTTAAAATAATTAATGAAGATATATAATAATTTAAAATGGTACTAAATATCTATTAGAATAATATTGCATGTCAAAATATATATCAATTATAAAATTTATGTCATATAGGTATATTTCACTTAATGAAATTCATCAATTGTTTTTGTAATAAAAACAATTAAAATGTTTAACATTAAGTAATTTGAATAATTTGCTGTCACTTAAAGTAAATAATTAATTGTTTCCAACTTAAGGCTATGGTACCCCATGAAAACACCAAAAACAACGCTGAAAAAAATAAAAAGTAAATTAAATAAATAAATAAATGTTAACAAATTTTTAATAATAGATAAAGCTTGCTAGATCTATAATATAAGTCTTAGAAAGCCTGATTTTTCTTTCTGTTTGAAATAATACTAAGCCAGCATGCAGTTCAAAGTATTTTGATTCTCTTCTCAGAATTCTCTATTAATTTACATCAAATATTTTTGATAGCTACTTCTATCTTCTTTTTTACCTTCAAAATAAAGTTTTTAATTGAAGAATTTAATTTTCTAAATGATGACTATAAAGTATTGTTGCTAACCTTCTATAGCATTATTGGTTCTTAGCAACCCAACTAAGAGATTGTTTCTTATATTCCAAGGCTTAACAGAATATAATACATTTCGCAGTCTATTATTTAGCTCTGTGCACAAATAATAAACTTAAAAGTATTAATATGTCATTTTTGACATTTCGAAACATAAAATTGTAGTCGGGAAACTCAAAAAACATATGAAACATCAAATATCGGAATAAAAGAAAGTGCTTTTAAAGCATCTAGTAAAGATTCTATTATTTTCATTAGTATCATATTGTGCCGTTAAACCAACTTCATCAATTTTTTTTATTAAGTTTTGGCCGAAATGAAACAAGCATCCTTGTAATCTAACAAGTGTAAAAGCGTTCAGAAATGCATTTATTGCAACCTTTTTAAATCACATAATATTGTTTCTGGCTTGAAATTTGGAAGTATTAAATTTATAATTTTGAACATATTTTTATGTTTCGTGTCTTTTGTTTGGCAATACAGCAAATATTACTGGAATTATATGCTAACCACACATAACAATAAAGTTATATACTTGTGCAAAATCAGATGAACTAACAGCATATGTTCCATCAATGCACTAAACAGGACTATTATATAATTCATAAGCAATCTCATTTAAAAATAGTAAGACTATCTCATCATATTAAGGAAACTTTAAATAAAAATTAGTTCAATATTGATATATTTGAGTGTTCCTCTAAGTTGAAATCATTTCTTAGGTTCATCAAGAATGTTTTATGATAATATTTGTAGTATTGTATAATCAATTTCTATTAAAAGTATCATCTAGCCTTAAATCTTGATTAAATCCTACATTTACAAGTACGGTTTTTGAATTGTTGTAGTCCTTTTGCAATCAACTGGATCTGCTTTATTAGACTATCTTCAGATGCAACCTTGATTTAATTTCTTATTCTTATCGCAGCCAGTTGATCATGACATTCTTCATGGTTGTGACTTTTTCTAACTATCACTCTTTCTTATTCTTCGTAGTTTATACTAGTTTTAGTAGCTCCTTTACATATAAAGTTTTTACAAACCTAGTACACTTTTGCATGTGTCTTTTTCTTCATGATATACATAGATCCATATTATACAATAATGTATTTTCTTATATTTGATTAAGGACTTTCCATTTGTTATATAACATAAAATTAAATTTATAAAACTTTTTCTCTTATTAAAAATTTTATCATTATTTTATTTTATTTTTTTTAATTTTATTATATTTTAATTTAATTACCTTTATATTTTTTTTTCGGTGTTTTGACGGTTTATGAAAGCTACAAATACAATTAAATATATTCCCTGAAAAATTCTTGATTATAAAAAAGTAATATGATATATAGAGTTTTAAAGATCTATAAATCATATGATTAAAAATAATTAATATAGTACCGACCTTAGTTTTTTATTTTGATCAGACATAAATTTTTATTCGTAATTCTACTTAGTAACAAAATATATTTACAAGTTGAATTAGCTTAAGTCAACATTTTATTTTAGAAAATATTAATATAAATGTACTTTCTAAAATAATTGCCGATAGGTAATATAGACCTTTGAATAAAATATTATTTTTACTTGATATACATAAACCTTATATAAAAAATTGCATATTTAAACTAGATTCTAAAAATATATGTATGTATAACTGTTTCAATTATCAACAAAATTCTTACTATTATATGTTTATTTTCCGTAGTTTATTGTTTAATGTGAAAGCAAATGAAGTTGCACGTACTTTCAATTAAATAATTAATAAAGAAAACTTTTGTTTAGGACTGTTACTATAATAATTTTAACTAGACTAAAAATATTTATTATAAATGTACTAAGGTGATAATATATGGTAAAACAGATTATTTTTAATATTTAACACGTTGATGTTGACAATATTATTTCATTTCTTTGAATAAGGTTTTTTATTTAGATTACTAAAACATTTTAATTTAATAAATTTTGACATTTTTAAGTTTTTATGTTGATAAGATAGAACTATAAAATATCTAATTTAAGTATTTCTTTGATTGTTGAATTCTATCTGTATATATTGATTTATAAATTTAACTACTTTGATTGATTTAATGTTTAATATTAAAATATTTATTTACAAGATCATTATAAGATATCATAAACCTAAATCTTCATTTTTCTATGTAATATCTACTTTATTATTAAAAATATCTTAATTTTGCTTCTATTTAATATGAAAAATTCTTAAATTAATTAATGCTCGTTAATTTAAGAAATCCTTTTAAGAAAATAAATAAAAAGAATTCAATATTTTTTTTAATTTAATGTTAAAAACAAAATTTTTAAAGGAATAATTTTATTTTTTTTAATATTTAAAGTAAAATATATAATAAATATATTTCAAATACTTTATAATAA
>CAKKLC010010211.1:7308-17817 GCA_918559645.1 Ceratonova shasta | reverse complement strand
AAAAGACATTATATCCTCTTTGGTATATAAAAGGACCTCTTCTACAATCTTAGTTCTTCTTAATCTAACCATGGTTTTTTAAAAATAATTATAAAAAAATAAACTTTAATATTTTAAAAATATTTTAATTATCAAAAACATCAATTTTTTCCAAAAACACCAAATTTTACGCACATACCAAAAAACCAATTAAAAAAATGAAAAAAACGATTTTAAATAAGTATAAAAATTTTTGAGTAAATTTAAAAATATTTTAAAAAAATGTTATAAATATAGAAGGCAATAAGATGATTATTTTAACTATCAAATTTGTTAATATTTTTTCATGAGAATTCCAATCATCTAAAATATTCATATAATTCAATTTAGAATTATAATAGAAAAAAAATATTTTACGAAATTTTCTTAAATGAAATTTCTATCTTTTGCAAGAAGTTTTTTAAACATAGAAAAACTACATTTGACTGATAAATATGTTGGAAATCAATTTATTAAGTTCAAATATCTAGAAGGTCTTATTTTTGGATTATTCATCAAAGCCAAAGTTTATATCGTTGCTTTCAAATCTTATTTAAGGATAATTTCGAATGCTTGCAGGATCTGATTTAAAATCAAGATTGTTCAGAGCTTCATAGCCAGTCTTTATATTGTAAAAATAATTTTCAAATTTCTTAAGAATCAGGATTAAATTTTTATAACATTCTTTGATGAAAACTAACTCGTATGTTAAAGAAGAGCAATTTTTTGATATATTTGCTTTTGACATCAAAATACCTTATGGTTAACACGAATCAATAATTTTTTTACTAAAGGAAGATTTTCAGCATAATACATTGTCGATTTAATCAACTTGACCATCTTGTAATTATAACAGCTGGTGGTTTTCCTATTTTATAAAATTTTGATGTAACTAAATCATTTACATTAGGAAAATTTTTTTAAATATTCATTGAACAATTATAAACTAGATGTGCTAAGCATTTTATATGAAAAATATTTGGATAATTTAATTTCAAATTAAAAACCGACTTTGACATATAAGATACAGAATCAGATATCACTAATTCCACATTATCTAATGAAACATCTATTATACTAACTGAATTTAAAATCACTTAATTGACTATCAAAAAAGTGACATTTTCATCTTTTTCTTTTAAATTTATAAAAAAAAAATTTGTGGTGAACTGCATAATTCAGCAAGAGTATTTCAGTATTTTTTTATTATTAATTTCTGATTCATCAAATAAAATAAAAAAAATTTCATTACAAAATAATTCTTTAATTAATTTCAATTTATACTCATAAATCTTTTTAACCAATTTTCTGGCTGTTAACTCTGATGAAAGTTCATATCCAATACGACTATACAATTCAATATATTTTTTGTTTCGAAATTTAGAAAATGGGATGTCTGTTGATAAATCCACATCAACTAATTTTAAATTGTATTCATTATTTGTATCACTAAGAAAAGTCTGTTTTTTAACAGACTTTTTTCCAAGCAAAAGAATATTTTATGTGTGTTTATTGCTCTTTCTATGTTTTCAACAAAAGATTTACGATTAAAATCAACTTTACAGTAGCATAGAGAACAAAATAGCGAGTTTTTTAGCCCTTAAAAATATAATTTTTATACTTTAAAGTATAAAATCGTATTAAACTTTGTATTTTGAAAGTATTTTAACTCATTGAAGGTGCAAAAAAAAAGTTGCGAAAATATTAAAAATGTTGCAAAATTTGCCTTAATCATTATTCTTTATTTGTTCTCATTAATTTATTTTTTTCAAATGTTATTTTCAATTTTTGTACATTCGTTAAAAATTTTCCATTAAAAATTATTCTTTATATTTATTTTAAATTATAAATAGTACAAAATTTGTGTATTCTTCTTAAATATCTTATAATTTTTTATACTTGTTGAAGATCGTAAATCATTACCTTTAATTATTTGATTTAGTTTTAATTTTTATCCGTACAGTATAAATCGTTTTCTTTTAAAAGTCATTCTGAAAGGAAACTGAAGTAATTTTAAGATGCTATAAACCAACATAAATTTAATTCATGTACAGATTTTTTTGTGAGAGAGAAATTAAAGAAGATTATTAATAACAAAATTATTTCTTCAGGTGTCTAAGATTTTTCTAAACCAAACTCTACCTACTATTTTGAAATATGTTTTATAAGTGTAAAAATTAAATATTTACCAATACTTTTGAAAAAAATAATATACCGTATGCTTTAAAAATACCATAGTAATTCTTTAAAAGTACACTTAAATACCTTAATCTTATTTGTGTAAAAGGAATTCATTCTTTCTCAATTTATGATAGTTTATCAAATATTATTCAAAATAATTATATAAAATTTGTATAATAACATCAAATAAATCAATTTCTAATTATAAAAGAATGAAAGCATCATCGTTATTAAAGAATGTTAATAAATGCTTAGATATAGCCCAAATAAAATATTATATCTTCCACTTTTCAAAACTCTAAATTTTACTCCCCATTAATTTATGCCTAATAAAAGATTACATTAATAAATAGATATTATTTTCATGATGCCTACACAGTTAAGTTGTTTAAATTAAGTAGGGAAATCAATCAGAAGAATATTTAAGTTTATATTAATAAAATATCATGCATAAAAAGATAAATTATTTTAGTAAGTAACTTTGAATCCGAGTGAGATTTGAAAGATATCTTAGATTTTTTTATTTTTCTAATGAAACAAAAAGTACATAAATCTATTTACTATTAATAAAATGCATATTCATTAAGGAATTGTTATTCAATTGAATGATTTATTTTAAATTAATGTTATTAATTTAGATAATGTAAATCAGCTATATTACAATAAATAATGTGACAAACATCTGTAAATCAATATAAAGCAACACTTGATTAGGAAAATTATTTTAAAAAAATGTAAAAGAAATATTCTAAAATATGATTAATGTGACTCTTAAATTATTCCAAATTATTTTGATTTCATCGCATGATAATATTTATTAAGAAAAAAAGAAATATTAACATTTGTAAATATTATTTAATATATAAGTAAATTTTATCCACCATAAAATTTTACTTACTTTTTACCTTAGGTTCTTGAGCGTAAATAAATAACGTTTTTCTTTCTTTACTGGTATCAAATACGTTTAAAAATAGAACAAATAAGCAGGACTTATCTTATTGGCATTTTGTATAAAATCTTTTAAAAAATTATCCATCCCTGTATTTTAATCTGCATATAAGAAATTATTAACTTTAAATCAAAATTGTATGAACGGAAAAATTGTTTTTAGCACATGAAAATTAATACAACAGTTAAATTATTTATAAATGCAAATCTATACAATAAATTCAAATTTTATAAATTATCTAAATAAAATCAAGCTTTAAGCTCATTAGTTTTCTACAAATATAAAACAAAGAATTCTTTGTCTTAATGTCATAAATATATACCCTTTAGCAAAGTAATCTTTTTGGAAAACAATATTTTCTTGAATATTCAATTTCAGACTTATTGTAATTATAAACAACCTTATTCTATCTAATTTTATTATTTTGATAATTTTACTCATAAAATAATTCTTACATGCTTGTTAAAAATCCATTTTATCATTAGAGAATAAAAGTTCTAGATTTAGAGTTCTTCCATTTTCAAAATCAGCTTTTTGCTTGATGAAACGTAATAATCTAATGTAAATCAAAAATTTTTAAATGATCTACAATAAAATTTTTAAATAAAAAAATTATTTCCTTGGAATATATTTTTTCAAGATAATTATTAATCTGTGACTAAATGATTATAGTTCCTTCACTAAAACATTTAAAAATGTAGAGAATTCCTGGATTTTTTTTGAAAAATATACCAATATATTGTTATATTATCATATAATTAAATGAAGTAGATTAATAATTTGGAAAGCTAATAATTATTGGGATCAAGTATTTTTTTCCCACAAAAATAGCAAGTCTTTTTTTATCCCCCGCAAAAAAATATTTTAAAAAATATTTATAAATTTTATATATTAATGACCAAAGTTAAACCAAATCAATAAAATCCTTCCAATCCTTGCAATTTTTATTCTTCGACATAAACTCATTTAAAAACTATTCAATTTTTTTTAATATCTCCTCTTCTCATTTTAATAAAAAAAACTTTACTTAATTCCAAATTGATTCAATTGTCTGATTATTCGCATTTTTTTCCCGGTCTACAAAAAAGTGACTGTGAATCACAGTATTTTGCTTAAAAATAGTTCAGTAATCCTTCAATACGCTCTCCACTCATCACTTAACATTTAAAAATTGACAAAAAATCTCTCGTATTAACAGCAATAAAGTATTTACCCTCCTGTTTTCAACGACTTTCAAAAATACTCTGGCAGTAGAGAAAGACGAATGTTCCACTCCAAATTTCTGGTTCTGATGCTCGACCTCTGTGGTGTTTTAGTTTTTATCTAATTAGACTTTGATGAATTTGACATGTTGTACCGACACCACGCAAGGTTATTAGGTTTTCAAAAAAAATGGACACAACATCTTCGTAAAATACAAAAAAACTTTATTATAACAATCCTATCAACAGTTAATTCACTTAAAAATAATTTTTTGTGGTGTATTATTTAGCCACTTGCATATTATTTTTACTCCAACTTGATGTCAAAATTTGAATCCATCAAAAAATTAATTTTTTCGTATATAAATATACTTTTTGTATTCTCTACAAGCGGAATAACTTGTATCTGAATGCCAAGACATCTTTTTTGCTAGTGTATTTAGACATTCTCAACACACTTGTCACATCTCAAGTTTTGTTCAAGAAATCCTACTCGTTGCATTTAAATAAACAAATTTTCAGATTCTCCCATTATTAAAGGTTCAAAAATTTCTTCATAAAAATGAGTTCTCATGACATTATTTTTTTTAATTTTTTATCAAGTATTTGATCCAAAAACTAAAATAGTAATTGCCTCAAATTAATTTTAATTCTGATTTAAGTTTCAATAATTTTCATAATTATGAACTTTTATAGTCACTTATTATTCTTATAAGAAATAAAGTACCGATAATATAGTAATAGATTTGCAAATTTCAGATAAGACCTTATTGAATGTCCAAAATAAATTTAAGATATATTTAGTACCATTCTCTCTAAATTTTTAATCATAAATAAATAATATTATAAATTATATAAAAATTGAAGTTACAAACATCATGTAATTCACAATAAGGGTTGGTTTATTTTAATTACTTATTAATATTATTTTTTTATTCTCTTCTTTTTAATATTCAAGTTTTCTAAATTCAGATTTGTAAACTTTTATTCTTTAAATATATTACAAGTTATTATGATGAATGTATATTCCGAATAAAATGTAAAACAACATAAATTCCCTTAAAAATTATTAAAAATAGGTAAAAATTAGATTCATACAACTTTTAAACACTATTTGAAGATTTTAATTAAACTAACTAAGAATTTTGTTTTAGCTATTACGAATAATGATTTTTAATCAATCTTATTAACATTTTGTAACTATTTTTATATTAAATATATACTAAGCAGTGCCCAGTTGAGTAAAGTATGGTAGTTAATTTCATAATTATAATTAAAAAAATCATTTTTAAAATTTAAATGAGAATTTTTTAAAACTTATTTTGAGAAAGTAAATTGAGAGATATATTCAAGTATTATATTTGGGTTTTGTAAATTATTATAATTGTTGCAAACAAAATTATTAATTCAATTTAAATATTTTATTCATTAGATCTATTTAATATTCAAAATACTGAAAATAGTATACTTCCAAATAAATAACTAAATTTAATTAATAAAATCTACAGTTTTAAATCAAAAATGCATTGCCAATAAAATAAATTTTGCAAGAGACAGTTTCATTATTTTATCAAATAAATTCAGATTTCTCTAATTTCAGAAAATTATCTGTTTCTTATGATTATCAGAATTGAGTCATTACGAAGTTATTGGTAGGCTATTCAATCCTGCTATTGCTTTAATATATCAGAAAAATTACAAAAATTTATATTAGTATAATAAAGAAATACATAAAAAGAGGTCTTATTTTTTCTAAAGAAAGAGATAGTAAAGGTTTTAAAAACTATCATTACATATAAAAAAAGTTAAAAAAAACTTGTGTTTACTAGGAATACACTAAAATAGTAAAGGAGGTTTTATATTTATTTAAAGATACATATGATATTGACAAATCCATCAGTAATATAAATTGACCTCTTAAACGGAATTTGTGCAAATTTAAAAATAAATTTTTAGCAATTAATTTAATTTTTTTATTTAATATTACCCTAATGGAATTTCATAAAACGAAACAAAAAATGACAATTATAAAATACGAAAACAATAGCTACCGTTTATCCTGGGAAAATGAACATAAAAAGACATTTAGATGCTGTGAAAAAAATTGTAAAGGATCTTTAACATTTAATCAGCAAAATACAATTATACATTCACAACAACATAGCCACCTTCTGATAACACAAAGATATATAAGAGTAGAAGAAAGAGAAAAAGTAAAAAAGAAAGCGAATGAAACACTGGATTGCAGCGTTTCGATAGTAACAGAAATTACAGCAGCGTTATCAGACAATGATCAGAAAAATTAGCTCAATTTACTCACATACGAGATTCTGTTACCAAGGAGCGTGCATTGTTGAACAATAAATAAATTCTCTTAATTGAAGACATACCACCGACACTTCAAAAAACAATAAGTGGTCAACAATTTTTTAGATATGATAGTGGCGTGGAGGATGAAAACCGATTCGTTTTTTCTACTTGGATTATATAGTTTCATTTATTAAAGACTTGCATACCATATGCATGGATGGTACATTCAGATCCTGCCCTCGAGAGTTCTACCAAATTTTTTTAATTCATTCATTGATTCTAGGAAAAATGGTGCCCATTATATTTTTGTGTTTATCGAACAAGAATGAACAATCTTATTATAGTTTTTTGCGATATTTATTTGACAATTTGATTTTAAGACCTAGAAATATTATAACAGATTTTGAAAAAATCCATTTTTAATGCAGCTATGATGATTTTCGATAATTGTAAAATTAATTTTTGCATATTTCGTTTCGGCCCATCTATTTATAAAAAAATCCGAATCTATGGATTACAAAACTTTTATAAACCCGATACCTCTTTTAACTTTTTTATACAAAGTATTTTGAACTTTGCATTTTTTCATCCAGATGATGTTCCAGAAGCATATAAAACATTATGTGAAAAATATTTATTATGGAGTGGTAATGAAAATTATTATTTAATTTCTTGACTATTTTTAATCAAAGTATATAAGAATCTTGGATCATTTTAATGTAGTAACCAAGTCACCCAGATTTACCACAAAATATTGTTCTACTCATGAATTAGTATTTTTAAAGATTCTAAGAACAACAAATGCAATGGAAGCATGGCACAGAACTCTTAGAATATAAGAACTCAAGTATCACACCCCAATATAGGTAGATCATTACATTTTTTACAGGCAGAAGAAGAATTTGTTAGTCTAGAACTTACTCGTAGGAAAAACTGAGTATTTAGTCTTGATAAAAAAAATGTGAACAAGATGAGAAATTGTGAATTGCTATTGAAAATTCAAATTTATTTAAAAAAGAAGAATATTTTCTATTTTTGAACAAAATACCAAAATGGAAGCTAAATAAATGATTTTATTAATTATTTTACAATTTTTTTATAGTACCCAAATATTTTTTAATTAATTGCGTAAAAACCATGTTTTGCGTTACTTAATTATAATAATAATGTATTTTCTGTTTCAATAAGTTTTTTATTTTGTCACAGAGTGCGTATTGAAGCACTATTCCAAATTTAATTATATTGAAATTATATGATATTAGGCTTAAACTTTGTAATTTTTTTACGCCAAAATGCTAAACTATATACAATTGGCAAAATTTTTATTATTAAATTATTGAATAACATTTTATTTTATTTTGGTTTGTTTGTTTGTTTGTTTGTTTGAATTTAGGTGATAATTATATTAATTTAAATTAAAAAGATATTGATTGAAAAAACTTATATTATTATTATATGATTTCATTGTTATAAATTATGTAGAAACTTTGTATGTGGTTTCAAATCTTTTTTAACAAAATAAATAACTGACTGACTGACTGACTGACTGAATGAATGAATGAATGAAGGAAGGAAGGAATGATCAAATAATTTTAATTGATTAATAAAATTTTTTAATAGGTAAATTAATTTAAGGAATTTCAAAACCTGATCTTGCAGAACTCCTACGTATTTTTCTAGCTAATAATTTATAAAAATTACTTTTAAAGAACTATAGTTCATTTATTCTATCTGGTGATAAATTTAATAGTTTTGAACTTGTTTTTGATTTTAACGGGCTAGCATCAACCTTAAAAAATATAAACTAAAAATATTATTCGCAGGTTAATTATTAATTGGTTTGATACTATATATACTTTAAGAGATTTTGATAGTCTACCACACTATCATTAATTATCTTTAGATTTTACAACCCTAAGTAACAATCTTTTAACCATTAATAAATCCATCTGTCTTAATTTAGTTTTCAAGATGATAATACGGTTAAAATATCTGTCTGATTTTAAATGCATAATAATGAGATTTTTTTATGATTTCTAAACTCCTTACCCTTGTCTAAATTAATTTAATATGTTATAAACATAATTTAAGCACAGATTTTCATTTAGAATATAAATTTTGTCTTCAATTTTTCTAATGCATGCAAATTTTGTATTATAGTCGATAAAATTTATAATAAATTAAAATCTATTTTTTTCATCTACAATTTAAGTTATATACGTCATAATCATTTAAAATCTTTAAAATTTGCTTAGAATAATTTTATGATTTACTGGTACATTTTTAAGATTATTTAAAATAAGCCTTTTTTATATTGAAATATCATTTAAAACATCATTAACGACATTTGGGATCATGGAAAAAAATAACCCTAAATAATATTTTTAAAATAAAATTAATTAATTAAAAAAACTAAACTTTAAACAATTCAATAATTTTAAGTTCAGTATTATCCTTACAAATAAAATCTAAAAAAAACATGCAAAAAAATTGAACCGGAGGGTCAAAATTTTTCTATGATCTGACATTTTTATCCACATTGTGATCTTGTATGTACCTAATCAATAATTTTTATTTTTCTTTTGAATTAATAATAATAACCTAAAGTAGATCTTAATTGCAGCTACGTATATAAATATATACCGTTTTTTTAAGTAAAACTGATTTGTTTGAATATAATAAAATTTCTTTTTGATTTACTATCTTCAAAATCTTATAATTTTTATATTCTAATGGAACTAAAAATCTTTTATTAATCATTTAATTCTTATTCTTATTTTTTTTTGGTAATTTGTATTCATTTTCTAAAAAAAATGTTTTTCAGAACTCTAACCAACGTTTAAAATTTTGCACAACAAAAAAAATATTTTTTATAGAATGATTTAAATTTTTGTAAATATGAGACAAAAACAACTAATTTTTTACCAAATCAATAAATAACCCTTAAATAAAAAATCTGAAAAAAATTAATAATTAAATTCAAAATTAACCTTTTATGGATCATATCTGATATGATGGCAACTATTTTCTTAAAAAAATAAAATATTAAATATATACTTATTAATATTGAAAGAATTTGTAAGAAAATTAAAATTGCATTTAATATAACCTTCTGTGATTGAATATTTAGTTCAGAATAAACATTCTACTGACTACTCAGATATAATAGTTCAGATCTAATAAAAGCATAGGTTTTAAAAAATAAATTAAAAGGAAGATTTTACCACATTAATATAAATTTTTAGAATGGGAAATTTATACTCAGAACAATTTTTGTTCACAAAGTAACCAGATTGGTTAGACCATGAAACTTTAAATAAAATTATTGTTGGAAATGCTATATTATGCCTTGAAAAATGCACTGATGGTAAACTTTTAATAATTTAGGTATGATCATATTATTCATAAAGATTGTAATTTATCTAAATATTTTGCATCATAAAAAAAAAGTTCATTCTAATTAAATTCTAACTTGTACAGTATCACCACTATTTTAAAAATTAAATATATTTATTAATTTTAAAATATTTTATTTATCAAAATGTTGAATTTCGACTTAGACACGATGCGATACAAACAATTGTATGAAAAACTAGCAACAGAAAAAGATGCCATTAATTTTGCTATTGATATAGGATTAATTCTTGGTAAAAAAACTTGCGTCTGTAGAAATTTTTTGCCCATGAAAGCTCGTAATACAGCAAAAAATAATGCTTATTATTTTTTCTGAAGCTTATGGTTGCAAAAAAGGAAATTTTATTTAGAAAAAAATACTTTCTTTTAAAATAGGAAATTATTTATTTCGAGAATATTAGAGTTGATTTATTTTTTGTGAGAAATAATCAACGT
>CAKKLC010010209.1:5225-15389 GCA_918559645.1 Ceratonova shasta | reverse complement strand
TTCAATTCTACTTTAAAAACATTGTTAGAACTATGAGAAGCTAAAATATAGTTGTATTGGAGGTTTATCGGAATAAGACAAATTCTTTTTTTTAATATGTATGAACAAGAATACAAATAAGATTTTTTAAATTATATGGACCTAAAACAATTACCAAATTATAATTTATTTGTGGATAATGCTACAATTTATAGATGAAGCTGAATAAAAAAATGTTTAAAAATAGTTTTCATAATCAGATTTTTCTTCCTGCTTATAGTATTCAAGTAAAAGATATTTCAAAGTTTAATTATTTAATAAAAGCTGTTTAATGTAATAAATAATCTAATAAGTTATTCTTAGCCATATTTTGTTTTTGTAAGGGTTTGCATTGGAGGTGTTTTAAAAATCAGTTTTATATAGTTTTAATCATTTTTTCAATTAACAACAAAAGTAAACTGAATCCAGTAAAACCCTTTACTATTATTAAGTTAGTTATTCTAAAATTAAATATTAGAATATAATAAGTTCAATATGTAGCAGGTCTTTTGCTTAAAAAATTTTTACAAGTCAAAAATATTATAGATACGAAAATTTTAAACTTTATATCAAAGAATCATCATATAAATTCTTTCACAGTCTTCTACTTAGTATTAGGGTGAGTTTTGTATTGTATAATTAAAAATTTTACTTTCCATAGTTTTATTTAATAAAGATACTTATATAGTTGAGATAAAACAAAATAAATAAAAGGTTTATTGCCGGTAGAATAGGTTATTTCCAGAAATTAACAAAATAGTGATTGATAACAAAAGAAATATAGATTTGATACTTATAAAATAACCTATACATATAATTATATCTTAAGAATTTATGTATCCTGGAATCTACCGTATTTCTAAGTGCAAAAATACCTAAAAATATTATATTTTAATAAGACAATGAAATCATTATATTTGTATAGGGTATAGAAATTACTGAATCAATTTGGAAGAAGATATATAAACAATATTATATTTGTTTATTGAAAGAATTACATGCAAAGGACCCTTAATAGCTTAGGGATTTTTATTGAGTCAATTAATTACTTTAAGATCATATTTATTTTATTCCAAAATTCAAGTTTCTTAGATGATTATTATAAAATATTTTATGTATTAGTTTACAGCATATCCTCTTTTTGCCATTGGTATCTAAATAGTTTGTTTTTTTAATGTTTCTGAATAAATATCTTATTAGGCCCAATATAAACAATTGTAAAGGTTATTTAAAGAGAAACAAAAATTTGCAAAAATATTATAAAATAATTGTATAACTAATTAATTGTTGTTATAATTTTACAAAGAATCGTAATTCATAAATATAAATTAAATATGTAACTTTGTATTTTAATAAACTTGCAGAAACAGAAATATATGTTTTAAGATAAATTACGTTTTTTAATATGAAAAGAGAATTTTTTTATATAGTAAACCTAATATACATAATATGGTATAAGAAAAGCATAGTTTCAAGACATAATGTATTTAATATTGACAATTACGAAGAGGATGTAATGAGTGATTTACAGATACAAGATTCGTTAAATTTTATAATTAAATAATGAAATTAAAAAAATAATAATTTATTAATATTTTCTTGTTGTTAACTAATTTTTATTTTATCAATTATGATATTAAAAATTTATTTGAATACCTTTTCCGTCCTTTGAACCAGTGTTCAAAACTAACCGAAATTAGCAATTAGCCAGCAAGACTAGTACCTCCAATATTTTACAACCTCACCAAATATTTACTAGTCCATAATTTTATTTTAGTTTGCAACCAATCAACTAGAGACACTAAAATACTCATGGAAAAAATCATACACATGTTGATGTTAAATACAATACTCTTTTTAAACATCAGTTATAGTAAACTAAACACAACACTAATGTTAACACATAATTACAGATAGTAAACATTATAGTCATACAGTCACACCCAAGATATGATACATCAGCAATAGTGTAAATTCATGTGTTATTCATACTGATAAGTCTAATATATCATCCTCATCATCGCCCTCATTATCCTCAGATCCTGAGGACGAAGTAGACCTGCTGGTTGATCCCTAGTTCCAGCTTTAAATTCAATTTTTCTGCATCCCTGCCCATCACTGTTCCAAAGTGTGATGGATGGAACTGGATCAAATTTTTCCAACTCTTAAATTTTTTGTATGATCATAAAAAAGTCTGATAGAGAGTCCTTCAGTCTGTTCTTACAGTCAGTTATGAGTTGTTTGAGAACACTAAATTCTTTCTCTGCATCTACAGAGGAAGATGGCATATTTAAGATTATAACAAAAAGAGTGAGAATATTTGCAACATCTTTGTAACATGTAGCTCTACTAAGATCAGATAGTAAAATGTTTTTAGTGTCATCTTTGTATTTGTTTGCTGTAAAATTTTTCAGTGCTTACTATTCATCCATTCCTTTTTCTACTAGTATTCCTCGTTGTGTAAGTACATCGTTAAAAATATCTAATAGAAAAGCATTTTTACTACAGCCAAACTCTTTTAGGACAATTTCCTTGGTAAGGTCAAACCAAGATTGGATATAAGCAATATTGGCTACCTCCATCAGATATTTTTCTTTGTCATCAAATCTCACCTTAGGTCTTCAAATCAAAGCGTGCAATAATAAAGTCTATTGTGAATTTGATTTCATTATCATCCTTCTTGTTAAGGATCAACTTCTTTTTAAAAGATCTGTGATTACAACCTGAATTTGTCTTCAGTGTTTCAAGTTGGGTAACTGTGTCCTGTATTTTTGAATTAATGTCTGCTATAAACGCATCTTGCTCTTATAAATGAGCTGAAAGTTCTCCATATACGCCAAGATAATTAAAAAAATGTAACATTGCAACAACTTGTAAAGATTGTGAATATTTTAGCAACCTCCTGCTGGTAGCAACTTCACCTATTGATGCATTAAGTTGTTTCTGCTGACGTTTAGTATGATGACTAATCAATAAATCATAACTAACAATCACGTTCTGGACAGCCTTTTCTAAATAGCCAAGCCCATCTTGTGCCTTTAATTCTTCCTAACATCATTGGTTTGACTCCTGCTGGTGTTAAACATGCAATTAAGAGATTTCTTTGCACGTTACTTAGGCGGTATGAAGTTAGATATACTAATGATTAAAGTGTTTAGATTTCTGTTTAGAGGTACAACTGATGTTTTAACAAAATCTTGATATGCCAAATCCAAATGATGAGCAACATAATGCAATAATTTGCACATTAGCCCTTTCTATTAATACTTTGAAATTAGAAATATCAGCCTTTTGTTGATCGCGCTTAACTGCAGCCCAATCTGTGTCTATCCTCACTGTCTTAGGTTTCCAGCTCTCCCAAACTTTTTGCTCATACAATCAACAATAAAATTTAAATTTTTGCAGCATCTAGTGTTGTGATATGCTTCAATGCAATAGATCGTGTTTCAACATCTCCTCCTTTCAATCATATAGAATAGACCAGTTTATACTCTTTGATGCTGCAATCTAGTTACCCAAACGATACAATTTAAAGGAATCATGCTTTCTCATGTTCTTTATGAATGTTTTGTCGTTGATTTTTTGCAATATAATTAAAAAATGCGGAGACAGCGTCTTGACTTAAATATCTTTTGCCCAAGTCGATACCGTTAGCCTGTTGCTGTTTTGACAACCATAACATATCTTGAAAAAACCGACCTGCTTCTGCTAATGCGTACGCGTTTCGAAATAGGCAAGTTAAGCGAAGCGTATTGCACCAGTTCCTAGATATCAACATTTTTCCGCCTTTAAATCACCCCGTGCTTGATTTTTAATGTCTTTACATTGCTACCATTTTATATTAAAGACGGATGACTGATAAGCCTTCACCGACTCTAGTTTGAAATTACTTGACCCTGGGACAAAAGTGTCAGTACTTTCGTAGTTTTTTCACAGCTTGCATAACATTTTTTCATCACTCTGGCTGAACATTAACAATTCATATTTATTTATCTATGCCGATTTTAAAGTTCTTTTTTGATTTTTTGTGTCATATGCTGTAAGATTTTTAGCTCTTTTTTTCCCAACAGCAGCCGCCCGGTTTTTTGTCTGCAGAGGTTGCAAGACATTAAGAAATTTTTACATGGTATTTTTTGTTTGTTTCACTTTTACTTGAACACTTAACAGTTAACTCTGGTAACGCAATATCAATAATTTTAGGTAAAAGGAAAACGTGTAATAATACATCACTAATACTGTTTGTTGGTTCGTTTCCTTTACACATAAAATCTGGTTTACTTTTGTTTTAGTTTTGTAGCATCATTTAAAAGAACGTTTAAACATTTATTAAGACATTTAGAAAATCGATAAAAGTTATAATTCTTGCAAAATACCATAGACACACGCTGAAAATTCTACCCACCATCCGGACGAGTATATAAATCGGTTCTACTAATACAACTGCTAATTTACTCGGATTGCGCTACCTGATTAGGCTCAAATATGAGCACTGCTTATAGTTAGCAAGTAAAATGACTTTATTTTGTAAAATAAAATCATATTTAGTGTATAAAATGAACAATAAAATAGATTTCTCTTACAGTGTTTAAAAAATTTACATTTTCCAAGATTTTTGAGATGAAAATTCATTTAAGTTGTATTTTCAAGAACGAGATATTATAAATGTTGTTTTTATAATGAATATTTTGAATAAATATAATGTAACAAGGTTTATAAAAGTTCATCAAGCTTGTCTTTTTATTAATTGTAATATTTATGAATGAATTTTGGTCATTCCAAAAAATATCGCATTTTTTCTTTTATTCAAAATCTAGCACATTTTTAAATTTTTATTCTAAAAATATCACATTTTAGCATTTATTCTATATCTATCACATTTTTAATAACTGTACCCATGAAAGCAAAAAATTTAACATTATTATACAAATCAATAAGATATAGTATAGGTGCATGAAAAGATTCAATATTCTAAACAAGTAAGCTTTGAAAAACATAATTTACTGTATGGTGATGTTTAGTTTTTTTAAATACTGGATGATTTTGGAGCTAGATAATATATTTGAATAAAATGATCACAACAGTTAGTTATAAACAAATTATTTTAAAATTATATAGCTGTAATTTTTAAACCACGATAAAATAAAAACATCAATTAACAGTCAATTTTTTTTTATTTTTATGGACAAAAGAAAATCACAAAATCATTTTTTCAGAATTTTTTCGTATCAAGTCAACTTAAATTAAGAAAAAATGGTTTAGGCATATAAAAATCCTATTAATATCTTATTCATATATAATTATTGGATGAGTTTGAGTGTTATAATTACTGAGGCCTGTATAAACTTTTAAAAACAAAAATAGTTGTAAATATAACATATAGAGTCCAACAACAAAAATAGTAAAAATTTTGTGTATGAGAACAAGTAACGATTTTGCGTTTAAGGTTTAAAAAATTCAATCTACTGGGACTTATTAAAAAAAACAAAACTATACAAAATGAAATCAACTTTTCATTTAAGTCTGTAATTTTGCTAGTTTTTTTCCTCTCAAACTTTTCTTCCATCAATATTTTTTGTAACTTATATACAAGCTCAAGTCCTTTTGAGTTTTTGAAATCAAATATTTTTCAATTATTTTTAATGTAAAAATGGCATTATTATATCCAATTATAACTCCTTCTTCATTTTCTTTATCGCATTAACCTTCTTACATTATCAACATTTTATTATTCTCACTATAATTCGGACTAAAAATGTTAACTTAGTCATCTTCCCATATAGAAAAATCATAAAAAAATTGATCTTCTCTGTTGCCAATGTTGACTACCGTTTCACTAATTTCTTATTTATCTTTCTGATCATGTTCTTCACTTTTGAATTCAAAACAATTTTGTAATGTTTCAACTATTACTTAATTCCACGTCCTGACTGTTAATGGTATTGAATCAGAAATCTTAAATTTTTCTACTGAAACCTTCCATATCACTAGATTCATCACTAAATATAACTTTCTGCATGAAAAACCTTTTATATTTAGTTTTAAACGATTATTTACTCCTTCATCAAGATGTTGTGTTTCTAGGTTGAAATCTAATTTTTATGTTGTTAAAGTTATTTTCAATTAAATGACAAGGGCGTTATCTATTATTAATAAAACATGTCTGTTTTTGGATTTATAATACTCATTATAATTTATAAGGATATCTTTAAATATCTGCTTTGTCATCCAAGCTCTTATTTAAGATATATAAATTACAGAGACTATAGATTTATCTACAAGTTTCAACCATCTTGGATTTCGATCCTTCCCTATAATTACTATGGACAATTTTTCTCCGATTTGATTTGGGGTAAACAATATTATAATTCTAACTTTCAAAAATTTTACGCAAACTTTTAGCCTCAGTTGATGAAGCAAGTGTATTTTTACAAGAAATTTAAAAAATAGCGGGTTTCATTTGCATTAAAAATATCTCACGGCTTGTATAACGAAATTGTAATAAAAAAATCTTGACAATCTGCTCCAATAACAGTTTCATCAACTAATGTTTCTTCTCTACAAATGACTCTATGTTTTATTTTTTTATCTTTCTTTGAATAATATTAACCATGTAGTTGAAGCTTTAAATAAGGGAAAACAATATTTTTGCGCCAGATTTAACGCTTCGAGCTTTAGTCCATATTTGTGATAGATTTATTTTTATTTCGCAAATCAATAAACCAATTGTACAAATCTTTTTCTAAAATTGTCGTTTTTCTCACAGTCAACACATTTTTTATATCAACATTACCATTGTTTAGCATATTATGATTTTAACTTTGTTTTTAAAATAGAATTTACACACTATTCACATAATTAATTTTTTTACCGATTCTGATTGAGTGTATGTAAAAAATTTTTCCTTAAATTGAAACATTGCATATTTTTCAGCTAAAGTATGCCATTTTCTTTTTTCTGTGTTGTTATATTTTCTTACCGTCGGGGTGAAAAAAAATTTGTAAAAAAAATTCGTTAAATTTAATAAAACGTGATTTTTAACGTATAAACATGAATTTTATACTTAAAGTAAAATAAATTTTACTTACAAAAATTGGAATGTATTAGTAAAACTATTAGTTTAATAAATTTTTTAAATGGTGCTGAGTTTTTTCTTATCATTGATCTACCTCTTGCTTTTCTAGTTATCGGTACAATAATATCTGATCTTGTAAGATCTATTGATGATAAAGGAAAAATAGCTAAAATAAGTTTCTTTTGAATATGATTTTGCAGCAAAGCTAATATGATCATTTTGCTTGTTTCTAAGCACGGAACATATGTTCGCAAGGTATTTTCATAAAACACCTTTTCATTAGCAAGTCTTATTTAGAAGATTGAACATGTACTTCTGATCAACCAATACACATCATTTTTCGATGCTTTATTTTTCCATTAACGGCCCTAAGTGATACTACTATTAAGAATTTTTTAGCAATTATCAACAATTAGTGATATAAATCCTTTCTGTCTTCTTCTATTATATGTTTCCATCACGTAATTGTTAATGCATGTAATCATTGTTGATGTTTAGTTGCCAACAAATCCTGTTATCTCAGAATTTGCAGATTCTACGGGGTTTGTGGTCATTTTTCTTTCTCTTGGAGTAAGAAAAATCGAGTTTTCCTAACGCTCAACGCTTATTTAGATAAATTTACTGGTAGAAAGATTGATTATGAATGTTAAGCTTATTCTTTGATCGTTAAATTCTTCTATTTAATATGTATTAACTGATCTCCAGTAATAACTCATTTCAATATTATCCCAAAACTTGTTTTTTTAAATTCTTTGCAATATACCTTAACACATGAATGTAGCAATCAATTAACAGCATTTATAATACCTTATTTGTGATCTGAAAAAAGAACCATACTTGTATAATTAATTGCCATACTAGAATCTATTAAACCAATGAACCGATTCCAACTTGCAGAATTTTTACTTTCAACAATAACTACTGCAATTAAAACAAGTTGATCACATCTATCCTGTGAAATTGCAACAAGAAGGGTACTTTTATAAGGCAAAAGAAAAAATTTAACATCAATATACAACAACTTTCTGAATTTTATGAAAAATTCCTTTGATGCGTTCCACATCATATAAAATTGTTAAAAAGTTCTATCTTGAGAACATGTATATTCAGCAAATTCTCCATTTGAACGAATTTTTTCTACAAGTGACGGTATTAATGAATATTAATTCTTCAAAATCATGCAAGATGCTTTCTTGGTGGCTTAAATAGCTGACCATACTGTTGTATATGGAAATTTATACTAGTAATCGGTTATCATTTTCCTAATTAAAAATTTTTCAAGTTAAATCAGAAACATGAATTTTTGATATCACTTTTTTGAATTTTCCTTGTTGTTTTTGATTTCTAATAACCCGACTGCATATATGAAACGGATTCATATTTTTAATCACACATTAAGAATCAGAAATAAAATACCTAATAGAGACTTAAGAGGTACAATGGGTCTGCTTAAATGAAAAAGCTATGTATTATGCATTATGCCGTTTTGTCATAAACCCAATGGTCTTTTCCAAAGCTAAAATTAAAAAAGTATTGTTGAATTCTTCGATCTTTGTAAACTTTGTACCCTTAAGAAATTCTTCAATAATAGATAACTCACTTAGTATTGGATTAGTTCCTGTGAGTTTTTTTTAAATGTACTATTTTTTAAATACAAATGTGCATTGATTTAAAACAAATTAAAAAGTGATACATTTGGATTAAATGAAATAAAAGTTCTTCTTTTTCGAATAGAAATAAAAATGTGATGGTTTTTGAATAAATGAAAAAACATGAAAGATTTCTATTAATTTAAAATTGTAATTGTTATCGATTAAATGAAAAATGTAATAGGTTTCAAATAAAAATTCAAAAAGGTGATATTTTTAAAATACAAATAAAAATGTGCCATCTTTCAAATAAAAAGAAAAAAATGAGGTATTTTTAGAATCTTGCCAATTATTTTAGAATATGTTATTTCATAGCTAAGAAAAAAATTGATTCATATATGAATTTTAAAGTGTATCTATATCGAGAATCTCTAAAACATAAAACTTATATTTAAATACATTTCTTAACAGATGAAAACAAAAATACTAAATATACTTTTTATGTTTTGATAAAATAAACCTTTCACATAAGAATCTCTAAAAAAAACTGTAATATTAAAATATATCATATCATTCAGCATAAAATATCAAAGAAATCATTTATTCAATAATGCATTTATAACAATCATTTTTAAAGCTACAAAAATATAATATTTAGTGTTTAAATAGAATTTTTATTTAAACTTTTCGTATTTACTCAATCTCAATTCGCTACAATTAAAATTAATAAATTTTTGCTAATTCCCTTGAAATAGTAAACTGCAATAATGAATACATATCGCACTTTATATTTAATCTATGAACAAATATTTAAAAAAAAACCTCTACAGTTCTTTAATATTTTTATGTCAGATCTTGATTCTAATATATTATTCATATTTTTAAACATTTTTCATTAGACTTTTAAAAATAAATAGTTAATATTTGTATCGATTTCTTAAGATTTCAATTGTTACTTATTCCAATTTATTTAAAATGTTTAAATAAAAAATATTTTTTTTTATTTAAAACTCTTTATTATTTTAAATTCATATTACTCAAATTAATATCTTAATTATCCCGTCACTTATTCCTATCGTTTACCACATAAAAAAGGGCATATTGGCCCGTAAAACAGGCACTAACAAAAATTAGTTCATAAAAATAAGGTCAATTATTTTTTCAGCAACAGATAATGAAGGAGAGAAAAAACAATTTACTATCAATTTTGCCCTTCTTGTTTTATCATGAGATAATGGTAATCCCAATCCTTCGAATTCAAAAGTAGTTTCCCAATTAGCTCCCTTTTCTAATACAATAGTTTTAAATCCACCTTCGATCAGAGGCACATTTACCGTTATATCCTGACATATATACCACGGTTTTATAGGATTATCAAAAATTAAATTATTTTCATCATCTCTTCTCAATCCTTTATCATGGTAATCTTGAATGGTATAAAAAACATCAGCAGGTGTATGTTCTTTATATCTATCTCCACTTTTT
>CAKKLC010010184.1:41740-62200 GCA_918559645.1 Ceratonova shasta | reverse complement strand
GAAGTTAAGCAATTATCAGTCTAATAAGTATTTGAATAGGCGACTTTCTGAGAACATTAGATTCTGTGATGTTTTTATAAAGTTAGTTGAATGAAAATAATCATTATGATCCATATATATAGGATATTTTAATTTTCGATTCCAATTGTTTTAAATAATTCTAATTATTGTGTCATAAACATAAATCATTACCGTCATATTTAATTTATATTACCAGTTCTCGTCAAATCACTGAAGTTAAGCAATGGCCAGTCTAATAAGTATTTAAATAGGCGACTTCCAGGCAATATTAGATTCTGTGATATTTTGTTTACTATAATAAAATAAATATTATTTTTTTAAGAATAGAATTTGATCTAGCATTAAGTCTCAAGTCACTCTTATGCATATTTATTATATAATTCATATATTTTTATAATCTTTTATCTAAAAACTATTAGTAAATAAATAAATGATTTGGAATAAAAAAAAATGAATTGAACTAATAAGTTATAAATTAGTTTTGTATTTTGGATACATTTTAATTTTAAAATACAACCATATCATCATTTTCCTTTTATTATTTCCACAATTAATTTCAAATATACTATTTTTCATATAGTAATAAAATAATTATTGTTTATTATTAAAAAATGGATGGGAATTTAATAAAATACATTTTTTAAGAGATTAAGTATTATTAACTATTTAGAAATTTATTTCACATAATGTTACCTGTACTATCTTATAAGGAAACTCTCAATTTTAAATAGGACACATTTTTTATTAAATTTTTGTTATAAGATTAAATAAATTAATAAATAATTTGATTAAAGATCTTAAAACAATAATTTAATATTTATTAATTAAAATATCATTAAATAAAATATATTAAAATTGTTTAAAATAAGAAAAAATAAAAATACGTAAAATATCACTTAATTAATTCATTTAATTTCTTTATAAGACTATATATATAACATTTTCATGTATTTTAATCGGGTTTGTCAGAGATGAATCATGAATATATAAATGTTTAATTACTTTTGATATAAATAACATTAATTTATATTAATTAATTAATTTAAGATTAATAATTTTTTTGTCTTATTGCTATAAAGTTTAGATATGGTATAAATATTTTTTTTTATTTAAAAAAATGAGGTTTTTAATCGATAATAACTTCCCCTTAAAAAATAATAATATTTACATGCATTTTATTAATATTTTTACTTAATAGTAAAACTTATTTAGTTAAACAAGTTCTTTTCAGAACACTAAAGGTAAAAAAATATTCATTTAATTAGAATCCATATAAGGAATTTTTTCAAAAAATATAAACTATTTTTTTATAAATAATAATATAAGTTAGATATACTTGAACTAACTAAATATTAATTGATCATTCATAAAAGAATTGATTTCTCTTATTATTTCATTAGTATAAAATTAAAGTTTTTAAAAAATTGTTTTAGTTTTTTTTTAAAATATTTACGTTAAAAAAAGAAAGACAAATGCTTTTAAAATAAATTTTATTGTATCATTACTATTAGATAAATCAGATTATCTATTTTTGAGGTATCTTAAAACGTGTTGATGCTTTTTTATATTTATAAGTAATCTTATACATCATTAAGAATTACTATATTAAAAGATAAACCTATCAGGGTTTGTATAATTTTCATAGATTTTTATTTATATATAAATAATCCCACTGGAAAAAAATAATTAATTTTTTTAATCAATTATTTTAAATATTTGGATACTTCTAATAAACAAATAGAACTTGAAGTTTTTTATTTAAATATTTTATTATAACTCAAATAAAATGATTGGAAATTTCTGAAATCTATTAAATATTATTATACCATAACATAGCCATCTTGTAATTTTAATAAATTTATGATTTATAAAATCATTAGTGTAAAGATTTTAACAAAATGATATCTATTTCTCAATAATAATTTATATTATTTATTTTGATTTCATCTTAGAAAACAAAAAAATTTCTCATTCATTTAAGATCTTTACTTGAATTCATAAAGTTTTAAAATCCTTATACAATTTTTAACTTTCAAAATTAAGAAAAATATTAATTATTTTGTCCAACAAATTACAAATCAAAATATTAAACTGAATTTCCTTATTGAGGTATTTAAGTTTTGTTAGAAGTATTTTATTATATTTTAAAATGTTTTTAATGTTGTTGTAATATATTGGTAAAAGCTTATTATTTTTATGTTAATAAAATTCTATACTTTAGGTAAAACAATGATTCATTGTATCTTTGACTTTTCTTATTGGCATCATAAAGACCAATATCATTTTTAATAATAAAAAAAGTCTTATAAAGCCAAATAATAATTATTTTAAATAATAAAAAGACTTTTATGTATCAAAATGGACCCTTTTAAAATTAACGTAAAATTTAATTTTTTAGTTTTTAAAATTTGTCTTGATTTCAAAACGATAAATTTACACATATTTAATCATCATTACTGTAAAAGATTTAAAAATAGTATTTCATTTATTTATTAACTTGTTTTGTTAAAAAAAATCTTGAAAAATACTTTCAGATAAGTTTTTTCATATCAATAAAAAATTGCAAACTGTTAAAATTACTATAGAATTGTAATTTTAATGGTAAAAATAATGTTCGTATAAATATATAATTTGTGACTATAAAACCAATATTTAAATTTCTAATTGCAAATTTAATAGAATTTGTTGTAAATTTTTTAGATAAACTGTAATATGCTATACTTGTAAAGTATTATTAATAATACTATCTTCTCCCTTTGGTAAACATAAAAAATTACTTATACATTCAGTGTATTTTTGTTTACAACTGGTTCAAGTTATAAAATTTTAAAGTCAAGCATAATAGTAAATAAAAAAATGCATTTATATTATAAAAAACATGTTAAAATCTAAAATTATGATTTTAAATTAAAAGTTTGAAAATTTTAATTGCTACATTTTTAATTTATTTATTAAATATTTTTTATTAATTCCGAAAATTTTAGATTTTTCATAATATTTTCTAAACAAAATATATAATTTAAAGGGTAAATTACATTCAAAGAGTTTAAATAAAAAAAACATTAAACTTGTATGTTTACATGTAATAGTTAAAAAAGTATGAAATTTTTGGAATTAATAATTTAATATTTTTAAAAATGTTTTTAATAAATTTTCAAAAAATATTAAAAAATGATGAAACGACACTATAAAAATTTGCTGATGGAGTAAAAAATGTTTAATTTAAAAACTACGGCTAACATTGACTTTTTAAAAAGTATGCTTGAATTTAAATTTTGTGATATTTAAACAAAAAAAACATATTTGTAAAAAATACAAGGCAATGTCTGTCATATATCAATCATTTGTATTTTAAAGAAAGTAAAGAAAAAAAAATATTTAAAATAAAATAGTTAACGATTCCTCTATAAATTTTCATTTTACAAAAATAATGGGTTGAATATTTGATTAATAAACTTTCAAAAACGAAATGAAATCTTAAATCTAAAGAATTATATTTGGCAAACTAATTTACTTACAAACCTAAATAAATACTCTATAAATATATTTATCTAATTTAAGAATAATATCTCATGTAAATAACAAATTTGTATTTATAAGATCTACTGTCAAAAGTAAATCACTACGAGTGATAGAGCAAGAACCAATAAAGTTTGCTTACATAAATTTTGTAAATTATATAAAACTACTTACATCCATGTATGATTCAATCATTCTAAGATTAATTTTTCTTGTTAAAATAAACAAAATATCTATTTTAAATATATACCATATATAATGATATGAGCTGAAACTTCTATTCAACTTTTTTTCAACTTTTATTAAACTTATATTATCCAAAATTATTTTTTATAATATTTATAGCTAGAATGATGAATATTTGTTCTTAAGAAATTTTTCAAAAATTTGTATACAATTACATTTATTAAAATTTAATGTTTTTGTATAACTTTTATTTTTGAAATAAGGTAATGATGATCTACTCTATAAAAATCATTTAATAACAAAAAATATTTTTATTATTAAATAATCAGCCTATAATTGAAGAATTCTATTTTGCTTGATGCTATAAATATATCAAATTTTCTTGAAATTAAAAAAATTAATTACATAGGCATTAATATATAATTTTTAATTTTATTAATAGAAAATTATGTCACTTCTTCATCATACTAAACCCTAAAACTAAATTTTTTACTAAATATTCACATATTTCTCTGAATTCTATTTAAATTACTATTCTGAATCTTTATTTATTGAATAATATTTACTTTTTAATATTACATATATCATAAAATAAATACAATTATCCATGTTCATTCTATCATCAATTTTAAAATATTATATCAATCATATTGAGTAAAAACTAATTAAAAAGTACAATATATATAATATTTAGCTATCAAACTCTCACAATTATTTTTTTTCTGGTATACAGAAAATATGTATTAAGTAAACTATATTATTACAATTTATTGAAAAAAACTTTTGAACCCTTTTCACTACCTAAAATATACAGTTTAAATAACTTGCATAATTTCATTTTATTTACTGATATAGTTCTAACAAGATTTCTATCACAAATACTATACATATAGAAATTTGAACTCAATCCTTTGAGAATTACTAAAAAATTGACTGCGTCTTTATTTTCATTAAACTTTCGAGAAAAATATTTTAAAATAATAAGATTTCTATTATTTCTATGGGATCTCTATAAGTTAAATAATCCTTCTAAAACAAACGTATTCATTATATACAACACATTCTGTGTTTCAATATTATCACCTAGAATAATAACTTTCTTATTAAAAATCTATTCAAATATACATCCGATTATTATTAGCTAATTAAACATGATTAAATTTATATCTATAAACAAAAGTTATCATAGCAGCCTTATTGTTTAATAATAATAGATTTTATATCAAAATTAAAATTAAGCATATGGATTCTTCAATTTCAATAAATCAAAACTACTTCAATATTTCTAGATCATCTTTTAATTATAAAAGCTTTGATAAAATGATAAAACAGATGGAAACTCAGTTAGGATTTCTAGTTTATTGTTGCAAAGCTTCCAAGATTGAAAAGAATAGATTAAAAAAATGCTACATCTTTGTATTCCAAAACTACTCTTTTGTATCATATTCCAAGATTCCGTAATAATATTTATAATTTTTAAAGAAAATATAAAAAGATATACTTAATAAATAACTGTGATACTAGTTGTGAATTAATGTTTGGAGAAACCATAACTTGTTCTTGTGTTAATAAAAACATGTTTTATAACGATTTACGGTTATTAAAAAGATGTAGAGATGATAACTGCGGTATTATTAAGGTATATATTCATCTACATTTAAAAGGTAAAAACATTATTGAATGAAAGATGTTATATGATAAAATGTAATTCACAAGCAAAATATTTTGTATTTTTGTATGGTCTAATAACTAGAAAAATGTAATGAATAAAATTATTTTAGAAATTACTGTACAGAATGCTCAAAGGAGGATAGTGATATCAAATATAATTCATTAGATAAAATTAAAGAAATATTTGGAATAAAATATATTGAAGAATGTAATAAAAATAATTCAGATTCAGGAATTTGTTTATAAAATGATTTATATTTTTTATATAATTTAGAAAATAAAATCTTGTTTTCTTATTTTTAATTAAAATATTAATTAAAATTATATTATTTGATAATTTAATCGAATTTATTAATAAAAATTGTATTATTTGATAATTAAATCAAATTCATTATATTATTTGATAATTTAATCAAATTCGTTATATTTTTTATATAATTTAGATAATAAAATCTTGTTTTCTTATTTTAATTAAAATATTAATTAAAATTATATTATTTGATAATTTAATCAAATTCGTTATATTATTTGATAATTTAATCAAATTCATTATATTTTTTATATAATTTCGATAATAAAATCTTGTTTTCTTATTTTATATTAAAATATTGATAAAAATTATATTATTTGATAATTAAATCAAATTCATTATATTCTTTATAAAATTTAGATAATAAAATCTTGTTTTCTTATTTTTTTATTAAAATATTAATTAAAATTATATTATTTGATAATTTAATCAAATTCATTATATTTTTTTAATATAATTTCTGATTATAATAAAAATATGTTAACCTTAACAAATCAGTATTTATAAAAAGTAAAAATACAGTATTAGTCAAAAGAATGTAATATATATAGTCTTAATAAAATTAGTTTTCAAGAAATTGTGTACACAGCCACATTTAAAAAAATAAATTATCAGAAAGTGTCTAAAAAGAATTATATAAGGAGTGATAGAAAAATAACTCATATATTAGGAGAACTAAGATTGTCCAATGTATTCAAAATAATTTCTTGATAAAAAGTTCCTTTAAGACATAACATAGTTAATGCTAACTAATTATATTTGACTTTTTCTCAAAGATTAAAAAATGTTTCATTTCTACCAAAATATTTTATAAAATATATTTATCTGATGTATAAAGTGTTTTGAATATCAAAAATAAGCTACAATTCTTGATCTTGTAATCTTCTTGAATATATATATATATATATATATATCAGTACAAAAATAAAAGTGTAAATAACAACGTTTCATATATTTATTATAGATTTTTATTTAAATTGTATTTATCGAATTATTAATTAAATTAGAGAAACTAATGATTATGTTGATTAATTAGGGTCCATCTCACCGAATTACATTTCGCAAAAAAAAAAGACAATTTTTTAACCCCTAATGCAAAATATATTCTGGATACGCAACAGAAGGGATGACAATACATTGATCATAAATTACTTCATGTTTCGGAATAATAAGGTCATGGCAAACGGGAAGACCTATTGGAAGTACTCGAAAGATAATTATAGTCTAAAAGCAATATCTTCGGGAATGACTTTGTTAGCTTGAATGGCGAACATAATCATTCTGATGACAGTGAAAAAATTGTTGGATGTCATTTAAGAGACTTGATGAAGAGTTTTGTTATGACTCAACCCTGTAAATCCTCTCAGGATATATATGACTACACAAAACAACTCTCGAGGAATCGTACAGAGGTATATTTGATATTGCTCGGTTTCTGCCTTATTTTGATTCCATAAAGACAAATATTAACATATTTAAGTCGAAATAAACACCATTTGGTAGAGTAGTTGATGCTGATTCTTTCAAATTTGAATTTTTAAAATCGTCATAGGATCGATTCATTTTGTTTCATGTAGAATTCGGTCTTAAAACTATGGTTGTTTTAGGAGATTAGTTATATAAAAAGATTTTCCGAAGATAAATGTTTTTACATCATAATTGATGGTATTATCAAGTCTTCGTCTTCTTCGTTCTACCAAATATACATAATTCATGGTTTATTTTCAGGTCAAAGCTTTCCCCTATGGACTGTTTTCATAATACTAAAATTAAAAGAATTTAATCAAAGCACTTTAGGATTATAAATGAAAAGTTACTTGAAAAGGATGTATACTTTAATCCAAGTGTAATTCAGAACGATTTTGAAAAGGCTAATTTTAATGGAATCAGGACAGTTTTTCCATTAGCAGAGATCAGAGAATATTATTTTAATTTCAGCCAGTCTTTATTCCGCAAAGTTCAGAATTTAGGTCTTTCAACTCTCTTTTAACATGATCCTACATTTAAGAATTGTGTCCAGTTGACTTCTTGCCTAGTCTTGATACCTCTTATTAGCATAGATATTGCCTGGAGGTATATAACGTCGAGGTGGGCTCTAAATAATCATCTTGTAGACGAACTTAAGAGTCTTTTTGAAAACAGCTGGTTATCAAATAATGACGAATCCTTATTTAGTCCACGTACTTGGAACAATTATTGTATTCTTAGAGCAAGAACAAACAATACATCAGAAGGATTCTATTCTAATTTAAATAAAAAGGTCAACAAATCAAGTGTTAGCTTTTTAAAGATTGGAAGCATTTTTAAGTCGATCCTAATACATTTTCACATTGAGTCTTGACGAATACTTGGTACTGGAAACCCAAAACCAAGAAAGTAAGTTTACGTAAATCAAGAAGCACGCATTGCAAGACTTTGGATGCAATTTCAAATTTGAGAGATCTTTTTTTGACTAGTTAAACGAGCTTAAACTCACTAATTAATTAGAAATTTAATTGACTTCTTATTTTATATTTCAAAATTGACTTGATATTATTAAGGTTTTATCTCAAAGTATTTAATATAAATGAATGTAAAGACAAAAAATTCATTTTTTACAATTGAATATGGGTTGAAAAAATTCTTTTTTTTTCTGCGAAATGTAAATTCGGTGAGATGGGTCCTCTGGATTTAATATATATAAATGTAAACACATAAAAAATTCATTTTTTACAATTGAATATGAGTTAGAAAAATTTCGTTTTATTTTCTTGGAAATGTAAATTCGGTGAGATGGGTCTCCACGATTTAGTTAATATGAATTTAAAGACATAAAAATTAATTTCTAAAATTGAATATGGGTTACAAAATTTTCGTTTTTTTTCTGCGAAATGTAAATTCGGTGAGATAGGAAGCCACGATTTAATTAATATGAATGTAAAGACAAAAAATTCTTTTTTTTACAATTGAATATTGGTTAATAAAATTTCGTTTTTTTTTCTTGGAAATGTAAATTTGGTGAGATGGGTCGCTATGATATTGATTATATTGAATATGAAACTATATGAAAGTGTATTTATATAATTAATTTAAGATTTAAAGAATATGCAACATTTTTTATCTTTACTGTACAATAATCTTCAAATATTGAATTTGTAGGAAAATAATTGGAACAAAAAATGTCATGAATTTTCTTATTAAAATTATGGATACCTTTTATTAAAACATAATTTAAAATTAATAATTTGGTGGATAAACTCTTTTATTATAGAAGCATAATGATTGAGATCAGGGGTGGCCATACTACGGCCCTTCAGAGTATAATATGCTGCCCGTATGCAAGTACATGTTGCAACTTATGCCAATGAAAATTTTTTTTGTTTAGACAGAGTTGTCCATTTTCGCTATATTTACTACTTTAAAATAGTTGCTAAAAGTAGTTTGTGCCCTCTCATCACTGCTGGTCCTTAATTATTAACATCCCTATTCAAAAATACGTTTTTGTGCAAGCGGAAGTAGCTCGTGTTTACAATTCACATTTTAAAAGGTCGTAAAAATTATAATTTAGAAGTGAACTGACGTTATTTAACCATGAGTGCTGCCAAAAAAAGAAAGATTGAGGATGAATTTTGCATTTCAATGATAAATGGACTGCTAAATACTGCTTTACGAGTGTTGATAGCAAAGCTGTCTGCTTGCTGTGCCGTGAGTGCGTGAACGTCTTCAAGAAGTACAACTAAAGAAGAAACTACAAAACAAAATATATCTATTTCGGGCACAATTTCACGAATGAAGAGAGAAAAAATAAATGCCAGGAGTTGGTTGACAATTTAAAGAAGCAGCAAACTGTTTTCACCAAGCAGTCTTCAATACAAGATGCTGCAACAGAAGCCAGTTTGGTGCTATCCCACAAGATTGTGAAACGAAACAAGCCTTTTTCTGACGGTGAGTTCATCAAGGAATGCTTGTCAGATGCAGCAAACATTTAGTGCCCAGAACAGAAAACAAAATTTGAGAGCGTTTCTTTATAAAAAAGAACTGTAGTCAGGCGTGTTGACAAGATAAGTGACAATTTGATGGACCAACTTCGAGATGCAAGCATAACTTTTTGTGGTACTCTCTTGCGTTGGACGAAAGTATCAATGTACATGACACAGCACAAATTTTGATATTTATACGGGGAATTAACACTCGTTTCGAGCTTACTGAAGAAATACTTAGTGTTGACGCACTCAAAGACACAACCACAGGCCAAGATTTATTTAATGCTGTTGAGAACTGTGTTAAAAGAACTGGGTTGGTATGGAACAAGATGGCAAGTGTAACAACTGATGAAGCGCGTGCTTTGACTGGAAAAAACATAAGTTTGGTGAAGTTGATGCATAATATAATAAAAAAAAACATTCTGACAAAACACTTTTACCTCTCCACTGTGTCATCCATCAGAAAAGTCTCTGTAAAGCTGGGTTGAATATCAAGCATTTTTTGACCTACTTGTCAGTGTGATAAATCTCATCAGAACTAGGGCACTCAATCACAGGCAGTTCTAGGCACTGCTTGAAGATTTGGAAACTGAACATTCTGATAATATATCTATCACAGCAGTGTCCGCTGGCTCAGCCTGGGCAAGATATTGAGGCGAGTGTGGGATCTTAAGGAAGAAATAATTATGTTTATAGAAATGAAGGGCATTGATTGTGATTTTGTTACTAACATTGTTAATGGAGAGTGGAAGTCAGACTTTATGTATGCCATTAAGATTATGGAAAAGTTGAATGAACTGAATGTAAAACTTTAGGAGAATAGCTTGTTTGCACATAAAATTTATGTGCATGTTAAATCATTTCAGGCAAAACTCTCCCTGTTCTCCAGGCAAGCAGGCAAAAATAGGTTTTGCCATCACCATTTGCTGAAAGAGAAAATCATTATTGGTACAATGGCTGACCATTACAAGGCTCAGTTGGATGCTTTGGTTGTGGAATTGAAAAGGAGGTTTCACGACTTCAAGAGCCTGGAACCAGTCTTCAATATCCTTTGTTCGCCATTTAGTGCAAAAGCTAATTAAGCACAAGATAATATACAGTTAGAGCTGCTGCTTACAAGCGGATAATGACCTGCAGGAGAAGTTTAAATCAGTTTATCTGCTAGAGTTTTAGGGATGTTTGCCAGCAGCGGCTTTCCCACACCTAAAAAACTTTGCTGTCAAACTTTTGTCACTATTTGAATCCACATATATCTGTGAGCAAGCTTTTTTTCATATGAAAATAAACAAGTTGTAGAACAGATCGATGTTGACTGACCGCAATTTAAATGCAGTCATGCGAATCAGAACCAGTAAGCTGGTTCCACAGTTCAAGAACATTATAAAAAATTGTGAACAGTTACATACTTCTTATTAATTATAACTGTACTATGTGATCAGCTTGTATGTACATATATGCACATTAAGTTTCTTATTCTTTACAATTATTATGACAAGTAACAATAAACAATAATTAAAATAATTATGAATAGTAAAATCTTAATACCAAATTGCAAACTGTTTTAGTTCGTATTAAAAAATTTAATGTGCATGTGTAATGGTCACTAAATAGACTTAATAGAGTATGAATGTGAAATAAAATGACAAATACATTATTATCACTAATTCATATTTTCATACGTTGTTAATTGTAATTGAAGTAGGTAAAATATATGCGGCCCCCAATAACAATAAAGTTTTCAATGTGACCCTCGGTATAAAAAGTTTGCCCACTCCTTATATAGATGATATAAGATAAATATATTTCTTAGATACATCGTACTGTTACTAATTTAATAAATTAAATTTTTCAGATATAATATAAAAAATTTTATTTTGTAAATTTTTTATTTTAGAAAATATTTAAATAAGCTCTAGTACACTAATAAAATAATAATTAGATAAATCCTCTAAAAATAATGTTTCAATAGTCAGTACAAATATTTTGAATTTACAAATTAATTAAATGAATTACCTTATTGAAATATATTTATATTATTTAGGACAGAATATAAATATTTAAAAAATTTATACTTCTTTAAACATCGTCACATTTTCTATTAAAATGATTTTTTTATTTTTTTTTGTGCCGTTCAATGCGAAAAGTTTAAGAATTTTGCAATAAGAAAATAATATAAATTTCGTTATTGTAATATAGTAACCTATAATTTTAATGTTGTTAGAACATTTTGAAAAACGCAGCAAGAAATAAATTTTAATTAGATTAAGATTTTCGTAAAACAAATTTTCTTACGGTTCCATTTCTAAATAAATTCTGTACAATTAAAAAAGCAGCATATGGCGTTTTTTAACTGATCCCAAGTTTTTTACAATACAAAAAAATATACACATTATCTTTTAATTTAAGAAAATTTCTATTTTTAATTCATATTAACAATTATTGTTAAAATTGAAAATAACTACTTTAAGAAATAATTAATTAATGTATCATTAAAACTGTAAAAAAATGTAATTTTTAGAGTGGTAAAAGTATTTCTCATATATTTAATTATATTTTCAAATGAGATTTTTAATTTTTGTTTTAACTATTGAAACTATAAATTATTCAGGTTTATTATTTATTGAAAATTATAAAAAAAGATAAAATTTAAAAGACTATTTTCTAAAAATGTTATTTTAAATCGATTAAAACTGGAAAATACCAGTTAATTTGAATTGTAAAAATTTTCATTTGTTAATTATTTCAAATTAATTTTGACATGAATAAGTTTTAATTTGTATATCTAATTATATAGATTTTTATAAAGTAACAAACCTATATACTAGTATATAACACCTTTACCGGTTGACACGACGATTCTCGTCAAAACAAACATGTTTAATGACCGATTGACTCGAGTTGAATTGTCTTACAGAAATAAAAGTGTTCTGAAACGTAGTAGACCCGATATATGTTTTAAACACAAAACGCTGTTTTAATGTATTTAATAACATTTAAACATAATAAATGTGTACTCTACTTAACTCCCTGCTCTGTTGAAGGCTTGGCTGTACGGTAGGACTAAAATCACACAAAATTTATTAAAAAACCGACTTTAATTGGAATCTTGAAACATTACAAACATCAATCTAACTGTATTACATCATCGCATATATCACTCGTATCGTTATGTAGACCTATATGTCCGAAAAGTGAATAAGAAAACAATTAAAAAACTTTACTTAAGAAATTCATTGCAACAGTCCAACTCTGTGCAAATTGCAGATTTTGAAATGGGAAGTTTTAATATATTTGTCATTGCTAGGTCGATTTAAATATAGAGTCGATGCATTTCGATTACGACCTCATCATTTCATGTTTTTAACAATGTGATTTCGAATTTTCACGTTATATTTATAATAAAAACTAATTCTTTATATTACAACTTATCTTTCTGAAATTTTTTTGATGTGTTACAACTTGGCCATCCATAGCAAAAATACTTTTATTCGTACAAGAAGTTAGAAACAGAATACTTAAATCCTTCAGTGATGAAGATGAACCAAGTACTGGAGATGTCAGTGAGTTTGAAACTAATGACCAAGAATCTAAAGATAACCAATCAGATGCAGGAGATAGAAAATGACAGCAATCGCACATTTGATAATGCCAATTTTTCATCTGTTACATCGAAGTAAGAAGTGTCAACGCGTTCTAGGATTATTTTCTGTGGGACACCGTACATAATGATCCAATCACAGACATTGAAAACCCTCTCCTCTATTTTTAGATTTTCCTGACAACAGATATTATTGACAGCGTAATTTTGGAATCTAATCGTTATACTGAGAAACTACTAAATGGTTAAACATCAAACGCAAGTCACGGTTAGAGAAATGGGCGCAGATAACCGTAAAGGAATAGATGATATTTCTTTCAATAAATATCTATTAAACTATTATCCAGAAATCAGAACAAGACATTTACTGGACAACGAAACCTTTTCTGCAAACTTTTAATCGGCAATAAAATGATGTCTACGATCCGATTCAGTCTACTGTAAAAAATCTGTTTTATTGATAATGATTCCATACCTGAAACTGGATCTCATCTGAAATATCATTTTGGAAAATAAAACCTTTTTTGGATTCACTCGTTTGTAGATTTTATACTGTTTACACACCAGAGCAGAATATTGCCATAAATAACTGATTGATGCTTTGGAAAGGACACCTTTTTATGAATCAATAAATAACTATGAAGAAATATCATTTTGGCCTCAAATTGTACGAACCGTGTGCATTAGGATGAAGCTACATCCAAAGTTCGATTGTCTAAACAGAAACTCCAATAAAGGGTACTGATTTGGCAGATGGTATAAAATCATCAAAAATTGTGTTGACTCTTGCAAGTGAACTGTTAGGTATAGGCCGCTGCATTTTTTTTGATAATTGGTACATCTCGTCTCAGCTGTACAAAGAACTGGATTATAAGAACACGGATGCTTTAGCCAGTGTCCGACTGAATCGATTTAATATACTACCCGATCTGAGAAATAACAAAAGCTCTATGTTATTGCTTGCTATAGTCGTTGGATGATGCATCTGAAATTGATGCATAAGAAATAGGTAACCATCCTATCAACATTCCGTGGAGGTGCATTAGGTTGTCCGAAATTACAAAGGAGAGAAATAGAAACCGTCGGTGATTGCAATGAATAATCAGAACATGGGTGCAGTAGATGTCAAAGTTAAAATGTTGGTTACTACCCATCAGAATCCAAAATGAAAAAAGCATGGTACAAGAATCAATTTAGATTCCTTATCAATAAATCAATATTGAACAGTTACATCATTTACAAGAAAAACAACTGTCTTAACATAAGGACAAATCTGGAATTTAGAATCGAATTGATTGAGAATATCTTGGAGAGTTTCCACTTTCTAGGTAAAGGTCAGTGACAAGGAAGACCATCCAAAGACGTAGTAAACCAATTACGATTGACTGAAAGGCACTTTACGAATTTTATTCCTGCTAACGATGTCAAGGATCTTCCCTAAGGCCAATTTAAAGTGTGCTGCAGACACAATACTATTAGGAAAAACAAGAAAGTCGGCAGAGAGAACAGATTTATGTGTGAAGAATGTGACTTTCCTTTGTGTCCTGTAGTATGCTTTGGAGAAATTTCACACATGAAAGACATATTACTAAGTCAAACTATACGGCTAGATATTAAGTATTTTTTTTTCATTATTGTTCAGTATAAATATTTGGATGTTACTAGAACGTTTTAAAAGTACAAGCGATGGACTAATTTAAAAACTATAGACTAGACTGATATAACTAGTATATACTATAAAGTTCATACCAAGATTATATAAAAATAAAATTTTTAACTTTTATACATACAAAATTCATAAAAATTTTTTTTTATAAAAAGTCTCCAAATAAGTGTGTTTTTTAAAAAAAAGGTTGACGGTAAAGTGTTTTAATTATATGTACTTAAAATTATTAAGTTATAAAGTTTATTATAACGGTCAGAATTTATAAATTAAAACCAATAAATTAACTATTACTACAATAGTTTTACGTATATTTTAAATAAGTTTATTACAAGAAGATAATTTATAGAATGATTGAGATACTAATGTTTTGGATTAGTTAAAAAAAGTTCAAAAATTTGTAACAGTTTTAAAAAAGTACCAAGAAATAAATTAAAATTAAATTAAGATTTTGGAAACCAAATGATTCTTATGGTTCATTTCCAAATAAATTTTTTACTTTAAAAAAAACGCCAATAAATAAATTTTAATTAAGATTATCGTAAAACAAATCATTCTTATGGTTACAGTTGCAAATAAATTCTGTATTGTAAAAAAAAGGTCTATATGGAGTTTTTAACTGATCCAATGTTTTTTCTATTTATTTTTTTAAATTTAAAAATATTTAAATATTTTTACGAATTTTCATATCATACTGTAGAAAATAAATTAGTAGGATTAAAAATATTCTTTAACTAATAAGTTTGTTATGAAATAATAAAAATTAAGTTTTTATTTTAATTTAAAAAAGAAATTAATAAAAATCCAGCTAATGAATATTAAATATTAAAAAAAACATTTATTATATATATACAAACCTTTTATTTTCAAAAAATATTTATTTTTTTTGTTTCAAAAAATGCTATTTTTAAATACTATTCGTAAACTTAACAAAGTAAAATCGTGTTTAAATAGTAATTTTAAGCTAAAAAATGAGTATTTATCTAAAAATCCTGATCAACTTATATAAATTTACCATAGAAACATAAATTAAAGTTAAAAAAATCTAAAAGTTTTTAGTTTCCATAAAAAATAATATTATTACAAAAATTCAGATAAAAGCGCTTGGATATAAATCGATAATACAAGTCTCTATTTTGTTTTATAAATAATTTTATTTTATATCATTTTTGTTTAATTTGATTTGATTTTAATTTGAATCGAGTTGAGTTGAGTTGAATTGATTTGAATTGATATGATTTGATATGATATTTTGAATATTTCTAAGTAATTAAGAATAAAATTCTCCAAAAAATAAATTTTTATATCTTTATATTCTCTTCAACTATTGGAATGAAAAAAGATATCGAATAACAATTTTGTCAAAGGATTTGAATTAAACTGATTTAAGTTTTATCATTAAGAACTTTTTAAAAATATTGACAGATTATAAGCAGTTTATTTAATGCTAAATTCAACAATTTTATTGTCAGAATATCGAACATGATTTTTCACCTTGAGTATGAATAGACTAGTCGATTTTACAAAAAAACTCGTAACTCACAGGTTTAAATAAAACAAGTTTTGATTAGTAAACGGAATTTAAGAAAAAAATACTTTACAAAGGCTCATGGAAAAAGTAAATTTGTGAAAAAAGGCAATGTACGCCTTTTCGATAAAACTTTAATTAAATCATATATAGGGATATTACAGCTATTAGAAAGAAGTATTCTTAAGTGTGGAAATATATTTAAGTATTTTAAATAGTAATTTTTCATGCATTCTAATGCGACAAAATCAAAAGTTTTTTTTAAATCTAAGAATATTCAGACTCACAAAACAGTTTAAACAGGGTTTTATGGTAGTTTTATATCCAATAAATAAAATATTACGATTTTTGAATCGATATCATAGTGTCTTATACTTTTCGTTATATTCTTGTAAAGTTTTTTTAATTTAAAGCCAAATATTTATAATATGCAAAATCCTATTAAAAATCATTCTGAAATATTTACAATGTTTATCAGAAGTAGTTTAGTGTCAAATTATAGAATTTGCTTATAATATTAATGTTAAAAGTATAAAGATAACTTGTGCAAATATTTTCCCACTATTGTATAATAATTTCATCACTGAAAAATAGTTTATTCCAATAATTAAAGTTTAAACTTAATTTTGTATATTTAATCGAAAAATTATATAAAATTTGTAATTATGGAACGTACTCGCGACGGAAAAATAATATCAGTTGAACCAAATTTAAACTTTTTATCATTTCTTTTAGTTACGGAATAACTAATAATAAAAATTATTCTCCTTAAAATACAAAATTTCATGTAATAAATAATACAATTTACACTTGAAAATATTTTGTAAATAAAACCTTTATTACTTAAAATTTATTCAATCAGCTATATAAATTAAACACTCTAAACTTTTGATTATAATTTTCACCATATTTTAAAATTAAGATTTTAATTAGTTTAATTAATATTTAACCATTCTTGTATCAAGTTACTAACTTTATGAGCTATAACTGAGTATAATATGTATTGTTTTTTTACTAAGTAAATAAACATTATATAAACTTTTTGGAAAAGTTACTTTCGTATCCCGAAATAAATTAATTAACCTTATTGCCCGCACTTATGAAATTTCGAAAGCATTATATTGAAAAATAGAAAATTAAGTAACAAAAAGTTATAGAAAGTTATAGAAAGTAAAATTATAATTTAACAAACGTCACTTTTTGCAAAAAACACAATTTTGTTAAAAAAATAACGAATTGTTTTCGTTTTTTTTAAGAAATTTATTTTCTTTCGACATTAAAAATAGAGCAGCCAAATAAATGATTGTTTATAAAAAAAGAATTTACTTTAAAAAAACCAAGCAGTAATTTACAAATTATGAATTATATTATAAAAAAAAATTGTTTTTTTTATCTTTTAATGAAAAAAGGGAAAATTAAACAGGATTTATAATTAAAACAATTGTTGCGGTTAGGCTTTATTCAAAAAATTGGTAATTAAAAGCCTTTCTTCTATTTTTCTCTAAGAATTTTTTTTTTAACTTTTTCCAATGATACAAAATCCGCGAACTCATTACAAATATATATTGCTCAATTTCAGCTAGATTAGCAAAGAGTTTATTATAACTGACTGCATGCATGTTTTCGTACTCATGATCTGATATTTCCACATTGTAAGTATTATTAATATAAATGTACTGTATCAAATCTTAATCGAAATAAACTGAAATATTTGTTGGAAAATCAAGATCACTATTATTATCATCATTTTCTGCGAGTTCCAAAATTAATAATCACATTTTTCTCGCCAACTAACTCATGCTGTCTCCAATTTATCAATGCTTTATTAAAACAATTTGTGATTGTTTCTTTTGTTACTGAATTCCATGCCTCGACAATAATTGGAACAATGTTGACTAGTTTTATAGTAATTAATTAAAGAAGCATAAGATTGATCATTTCCTTTTTCAGTGAAATATTACGAATGAAAATTTTGCAGTAATTAGACTTTAATGATCGAATAATGCTTTGATCTAAAGGCTGTATCCTTGAAATTGTTGATGGGGCAAGAAGTGCAATTTTATATTTGTAAAAATCATATATTTCCCATGTACAGGTGCATTATCAAGCATCAAAAGAATTTTTCTGTTTTTTTTAAAGAATTTTATTGTTTAATTCTTCAAACCAGTCAAAAAAAAATTGCACTGGTCATCCAGGCTTTTTCGTTGTTTTTATAAACAAGATTTAATGCTTTAAAATTGATGTTTTTAAATCCATGCGTATTTTTTGACTTTCTGATAATTAGCGGCAAAATTTTTTCACCATTTATGCTTATGTAAAACATTATTGTTAAGCGTTCCTTGGCAAATTTGCATGAAGCAATATCATTTTCCGAGATAGTCCAAGTTTTTTTAAGGACATTTAAAAATAACGAAGTTTTGTCGTACTTGGAAATGTCCTCTGATGTATATTGTTTGCATACTTCTTAAATCTGACCATGTTTTTAAAAATCGTCTTGATTAACCTGCCCTTCTTAGTCAGAAATGCTTTGATAAGTTATGTTAAACGCCTTTTAAAAATTTCTAAGCCCACTATTAGATCCCTAAAATTACTAATATTAAAACACTCTTCTATCAACATTACTTTCTCTTTTAGAAGATCATCTGTTATGACGTGATTTTTTGCACGGTTGTTGTTAAGCCATTCAAACAAAACAGAGTTAATTTTTTCATTATTTTCTTTTAAACTTTAACCATTATATTTTGTTGTGGCCTTTTCTAGAGCTAGTCTGATTTTGTACTCGTTTTTTAAAATTTGATTTATTGTTCCAATTAAAACGAAATTTTTTTTAATTCATGTTGCATAATTGTTGGAAATTTCAGCTTATACTACAGAATTTGAAGTTTTTCTGGAAAAGTATAGCTTTTTCGTTTTTCTTTTTGGTTGTTTTTTCTCTAACTCATTTTCGTTGGGGTTCGTTAAATTTGTAAAAGTCAATTTTATTACTAATAAGAAAAAAAATTTCGTTCGTAAAAATGCATATTCGTTAAAAAATACTGTGACTGTATATAGCAGTTCAACTGGTTTTTTAAACTTTTAATAGGGTTTTTAGAAATAAACAAAACAAAAATTTAAATTTTCTCAGCATTTTTCAAAATAACAACATGGTTATAAAAAAAAATTTTCCATAAAATGTCATAAATGAGTAGAAAAAACAACTTAATTTCAAATGAAATAAGGATAAACCTCATAAAAAAGTTATTGAAAGATGGGTACAGTGTAAAAGTGCGACATTTCTTGTGGACGTAAATTATCAGGCTACTGCAAAATTTATAAGGTTATAAAAAAAGGAATCAAGAGTTGAAAAGAAAAAAAAAACTTGAAATCCATTCAATAAGAAAATTAATGAGAAGATTCTCAACTTTGTATAAAAATTAATAATCAAACCCGTTAATAAGGATGGTTCAAATTCGAGAAAAAATAGAAAAAAACATCTTCCATTAACGTTTCTCTTGAATCTATAAGAAGAATAAGTATTAGCTTTAAATTACTTTGAAAAAAGTTTGCTACACATCAATAAATATAAATTGGAAATAATAAAAATAAACGGCAGATATATATACAAAATTTGATGCATATTAAAGACAGATTCATAAAAGTTGTAATTGATGAATCTTCCTTTAATTTATATTTGTGGAGAACGTTGGGAAGATCAACAAGAAGAAAGCTAGCAAGTTCCATCAACACATGGAACTAATGTAAGTTTGATATCTTCAATAACACAAAAAAAAGTTTTGTTTTCTCATCCATTTGTTGTCTCAAAGAATTGTGATAAGTTCATTCATTTTTTTGAAGTCTATGGAAAACTGCAAACAAAAATCAATTTATAAGAACTGCTTTTTTACCCTTGATAATGCAAAGATTTGTCATTTAAATAATACACAAAGCTTTTTTTTATGAAAATATAGTAAACATTATGTTTTTGTCTCCTTGTAGGTACATGCTCAACCCAATTGAATTCTC
>CAKKLC010010184.1:1100-29160 GCA_918559645.1 Ceratonova shasta | reverse complement strand
ATTTGAAGTGAGAATAAATACATAATTACAGATGCAGTATCCGTGAACTCGCCAAAAAAAAAAATAAAAAAATTATTTATTTATCATTTTCTTCAAATTTGAAATTATAATGAAGCATTTGAATACTCTAATATGATGGTATATCAAAATATCTAATTCATAACACAAATTAGCAGTTTTTCGTCTTTTTCTTAGTTTTTATTGAATTAAAATGTACTATTTGTAATTCTTTTTAAATTAAATATATCAGCATCTTCTTCCTGCAATATATCTGATTTAAATTAAGCTACATTAAGACTTGCCACCACAGTTAGTAAATTAAATGTTATATTCCAACTCTCTGCATTGTTTGCAGTTCTTAAAATATTAGATAAAACCCTATCTTATACATTCCAAAATCCAAAACAATAAGCAGGTATTTTGTAATCTTTAAGCGTTTCACGATCTAATCCAATATAATTCTTCTCAAAATACAATTTAAAATCCTCCTGTCCAATAATTACTTTATCAAAAATAATTGTTTTAATATATGCATATCCAATTAATACATCATTTACTGGTACAAAAGATAAGCACAATATCATCTTAACGACTGTCTTAAAATTCAAATATGTTCATATATGAGATAAACCCATACCATTAATTCTTCCCCAAATGACTTGGCCCAAATAAAAGAGACAGCTATATTGTTTAGTCTGTTCAAATGCAATTTTACATCCATTTACAAGACTTTTTCAAGATCTGTATTTACAACTTTTGGATGAATGGAAAAAAGTATTTTACATTGATTAAAAGCTTTAGCATCAGATATTTCAGTTTTGTTGCTCATCAATTTATATATTAAAGGGAATGTTTTAAAAAATAAACATCCTCAGCCCTAAACCTGGTAAAATCCTTGTGCAGCTGATCTAAAAGTTCCGTCGATTACTGAAATATGAATGGTATCAATAAATTTGATTTTATATTCGTTTACAAAAATAATAATTCATTCATTATCACCATTCCCATTATCATAACGTAAAAATAGATTCCCTTTGTAATCTTTTCCAAATCTTCTGGTATATCCTGATGAATATCTGGATTATAATTCATTAAATTGTTGCTGATTTTTTTAATTGAGTCTCACATAGTAGATATTTCAGGCATAATATTTACTGTATTGTCATTTTAAATATTAGATATACGAATCATTATTATATCATTAACAAGTTCACTAGTTGATAATTCTCTATATGTTATTGATTGTGTTGTTCTTAGTTTTTCTATTTTTCTGGAAGTTTTGGATAAAAATTTTCAAAACTTATTGTTATATTGTTTTCGTCGTTGCAAAAAATTGCACTTATTCACGTTCTATTCTGTTATCTCCATCTAGTAATACCATATAGAGTATAATCTTTTGTGTACAATTGGTTATCATATATTCAAAGGTCTTTTCCCAGTTGAGTTTTTAAAATTTCTAGTATTTGCATTTAAGGGTATTTAAAAAGTTTGACTAGTTCACAGCGATACCCTTTGTAAACTTTTTAATACTAATTTCAACATTATAAACTTACAAACTCACTTGATGCATATAAATTTCTTTACAGTTATTATTTTAAATCTGTTCTGCTAAAATAAAACTCATTTATAGTTTCTTGATCAGATATCGAGCTAATTACAATCCTTAACCTTCTTCTGTCCAGAATACAGGCACATTCATTCTATGATTATTGATATAATTTGATCAATATCCAAATGATAACTAAGAAACTATTTGAATTTATTCTATTTTAAAACATTCTTCATTATATTCATTTAGCTTTTCTAATAACTTTATTCCTCAACACATTTCTTTAATAAAATTTTATAATAATATGAAAATCAAAACATGTATAGTTTTATATTATCTTTTTTTATCAGTATCATTTATTAAACAAGACATTCCTTCTATATAATCCACGCTATCTTTAGTTTAAGGAAAAATAAAATTTTTGACAGACCTTACAAAATATATAAAATAAAACAAGTTTAAGTGATACATAGAACCTTGACTATGTTTTTATAGGATCTTTATTTATATTAAATTCATGGAAATTTTAAGATAAACAGATATTATTTATTATTTTAATGAGTCAAAATAACTTCTTATATGAAAAGTTTGGAGCAAACAAAAATCTTTAATATTCTATTTTAAATATTGTAAAAAGACATAATAACTTCTTTAAGCATTTGATTGTCAATATTACATTATTTAATAAAATATTTTGCAAATTTTATACTTAATGTGTCATACTTTTGAAATTTTAAAATTATTTTAAAATAATTTTTATAATTATCAAACAATGATATTAATTGAATAAGATATTATTTTTTCAAAGCAGAACATTTATAATTTGCTAAAACTTTTTTTATTACATTTATAATTATACATCTAATTTCTTAATATAAGAATGTAAATTTTCACATGATCCAAGTCGAATACTAAATTTGTCATTTCTTTTAAATACCAATACAAGATAAACATTTTTGCTAGAAGTTTGATAAATATTAGAATGGATAATATCATTCTCATGATATATTTGAAAAAAATACTTATTTTGTATAAATAGAATTAAAAATGGTGCTATCAAAAGTAATATACTTTAAATTTAACTATAAACCTAGTTTAATTATTATCTATATATTTTCAAGACTATGTTTTACAATAAACAAGTTTGAATTTAATGATTAACAAAGGTCCATTAAATATTTTTATTTGAAAATTCTTAATCATTTTTAAAGGACCTTAAATTAAATTTGATTATATTGAAGGCACCTAATATTTCTTTATTAAGTATTTTTCTAATTTTTCAAAATACTAAAGATTGCAAATAGATTATACGACGTTTTTGAGTTTATAAGAAGTTTTTGAAAAAAAGGGTAAAAGAAATAAAAAGTATCGGTTATCGTCAATCCTTATGCCGACAAATAAAATAAAAATTAGAATGGTTTAAATAAATTTAAAATAAGATCAAAATGTAATTCCGGAGTTTAACTTTTTAGATTTTTTTCCAAATCATATCTTAGAAAATATCTTCTTTAGTTTCATTGGTTAAATTTAGAAGAATAGATTCTTTTAATTACCACTATATTTATTCTACAGTGTTTGTATGTAATGATCTATCATTGGAAGGAACAAAGTTTTCTGTATGATTAATGACTTTATGAAAATAACCATTAGAGGAAAAGAACATGTATCCTAACTATCCGTCTTATAAACCAGTCTAACCACTTCTACGTTCCTTGAAATGAAATTTTTTAAAGTTTCACCGTCTCTATTTTGTTGATATCATTCATATTCTTTTTTTCTCTTTCGAATAAATTATTCCAAGAGTCCACAACACATTGACTTCTCAAAAATCTTTCTTTATTATTCTTCCACGCTTATAAACAAGTTTTTTCAAATTCATACACACCCACTTTTGTATAAACATTGGTAATATGAAGACATTTTTGTTATACACAACTCATCAAAGGTTTTAAATTATTTTATAACAGCTAGTCTCAAAAAACTAGTTTCAACTTCTTCCAACCTTATTTTAATCGATAAATCCAAGTCCAAATCAAATCAGCAACCTGTACAAAGTCAATATTAAAATTATAAAGTATGGTGTTGTAAAATATTCCCAGCTTCTTTCTACACGGCTTATTCCCCCATCTAACCTGTATGTTTATCTCTCTTCTAATTTCTTTTTTTTTGTAATCTATTGTTTTAGAACATCTTGGACATGGAGTTCCACGCAGTGTCAAAATACGCTTTGAAACAAGAAAATAATTACTATTTTCATAGAATATGGTCTCTTTTTAAAATTTCCTTAATTCATTGGGTTTTTATTTTTCAATTTTTAGTCCTAAGGATTAACCATGACCAAAGTATCAATTTATTTATATTAGTAGAATAAATAGATTAAACCACTTATTTTTCTTTATTTTTACTCCTATAAAACATGAATTAAACATTCTAAATATAGAAACTGTGAGATAAAGATGTAAGCTAGCATTAGTACTTATAAGTATTAAAATAATCATTCAATTGAATGAGTGTAAACATTTTCATCTTTTATTTCTATAGAGTTTAATGAATAATTAACACTTCAATTTTAAAAGCTCTGTGCTTTTACAAAATGCAGCACAGTAAGCCAACCAATAATTAGTAATAATAATGGACATTGAATAAACGTTCTCATAAATAACTCATTTCATTTTTTCTGCATTTTCATTTAAAAATTGGTATGATGAAGGCCTTTTATTTAACCCTCTCTATTCCTCCTACATACTAAGTAACATCAGACATAAAACCACAGTTGTATTTTTTTTTTAAAATTCATTTTCATCTATTTCTACTATTTTTCTAAAGCAGCCAGAATTGACACTGCCAAGCTTCTCGTTTTTTCTTACCACGTAATCACAAATGGCTTTTTTGACAAAATATGCATACTCAGACACGGTAAATCTGTCAACTTGAACTCTAAAGCTATGTTTTGAAAATACCATTTCTTAATATCTTAGATATTATTAAGAAAATCGTTTTTATTTTTAGCTTTGATACTTAAAAAAAAGCTATTTTTTCGGACATTAAAATAAAATCGAAAAGCTTTTTTGCACACATAATAAAAATTATCTGTAGATAAACCTTGTTTAACAGAAGAAATTATAGTGCTATCATTACAAATGGGACAAAAAATCGTATTATGAATTATTTTGCATCTGATTAAAAACATATTTGCATCATAAATAATCTAAAAGCATTCGAATTGAAATAAAAGTGATTACAAACTCATCTGAACTGACAATCGAGAAATATCGCCAAGTGTAAAATTGTTAAAATCAACCAAAAAAAAGTTGCGTAAAAATAGCAATTATTTTATATTAAATCGAAATCATTAAGAAAAAAAGTACTCTAAAATTATTTGAAACAGTATGCCTTCTAAATAATGAACACCCAAGGTGACTTTTAATTCCAAAGTGATTGTTAAAAATAACAAACACTAATACATAGTTAAATTATAAATTGACAAAACAAAAATTAAATATTAAATGTGAAAAATATCGCCAAATTGGATCAAAACAACCAAATATTCTTTAAAATCAACTTTATGTTGTTTTTTTCTTAAATAGTTAAGAATTATATTAAATTTTTTCATTCCACTATTTTCAACTCCAGTTTTTAAAGTGTAAAAACTGCTAAAAAACTCAAGCTGGGTTTTTGCAAGATAGAGTTCAATATCTTTCAGCCGACCCCAAAATTTTTGCTTTGCAAGTTTATCGATGTTATTAGACGATTTGTCTTCTTCATTTTCGTCTTCAAGATCATCAAATTCAGAAACATCTTCACCTTTAATTTTGGCATCCAGTTCAGCAATAGCTCGTATTCGGATAAATATTCTGGATGATAGCCGATAAAATCATTAGAATCCTGCTCAACTGTCGGCGTGGCGTTATATTTTAAAATATCTAACATAGAGTCTCAAATTCTTTCTTAAATCAATTAATTATAGTTTCCTTTGTAAACTCATTCCAAGAATCTATAGTCAGAAATGCATCGATCAATTTGAACTTCTTTACGATATCATAATATTTTTCGTTCAATTCTAGATTAAGTTTGTTGTTAAGCTTTCTTTTATAAATTGACTTGAAGGACTTAATTATTTCTTGGTTCTGCGGCTGTATACGGGAAGTTACATTGGGCGGGAAGTATAATAATTTATGTTGCTATTTTCGACGCCTAAGGGGTAAACTGGAGCATTATCCAACGTCAACAATATTACCCCTATCTTCCGATTTCATTTGTTCGTTCAAATCATGCAGCATTCCGCAAAAAATATTGAAATCATCCAAACCTTTTGATTGAATTCATAAGAAATGGGTATCAGTTTTAAACCTAGATTCTTAAAACCTCTCAAGCTCTATGATTTTCCAATAAGCAGAGGCTTTATCTTTTCTATCGTCATACTAACACAGAACAATGATGTTACGTCGATCTTTACTAAAATTTCCACTACTCTGATTCTCATCAGCATGGCATAGATTTCTAGTTGGCGTGGCTATTTAGAAAAAGCCTGTCTCAAGATAGTTGAAAACATTTACTGGCCTATAAGTCTTCAATTTTTTCGGAATACAGGGTCTAAAATTCTTCTATTTTGTTGTCATTAACCATGTCCGATTTGCCAAAAATCTTCTTGGAGCTGATTTGATGCATTGTTTTGAAGCTTTTAACCTAGCCATTAGAAAAACACAAATTTTTTTGACCACACGATTCAGCCATCTTTAAAGCTGTATTTTGCATGTCTACATCTTAAATTGTTACCTACTTTCTTCTTTTAATTAAAAATCATTTAAACAATTTGCAATCAAAAACACTAGTTCTAAAGCTAGTCACAACACTTTTGGCGTTTTTTCTGGCAATATATTCTAACAGCTTAACTTTGTTCTTTAAAATCCCGTTCAAAGTACCCAAAGGTACACCAGACACCTTTGCAAGATCTCGCTGAGAAAGCAATAGATTCTTAGATTTAAACTCTATGATTGCTATTTTTTCTGCAAGTGAAAGTCTTCATCTTGTTTTTTCTCATTGAAGTTTTACATTATTGGGAAGGAATATAATAAAAACTTATATCAACAGAAATTTCGGAAACTTTTGATATTAAAAACACATTCTGTTCGTTATTCGAGGTATAATTTCAATGTAATATATCTTCGAGGTAACCAAAAAAGGACTGGATTTTTGTTAATTGAAAGTGTTCGTTATTCACAACGTTCGTTATTTAGAGTTTTGACTGTATTTTTTAAAAATTTGGTATTAGAATTTTTAGTTTCTCTTAAAACTCTATAATTAAAAATGGTTTAATAAAAGCTGAATTATTTAATGTTACAAATAAATCAATAATTATCTACATGCTAATATTTGTTTATAAAATGAGCTTTAAAGCACAAAATTAAACTCGGATTCGAATCCCTGAAAAACAGCGGAAAGGAGGGTTTTTTAATATAGTTGTTGAAGTTACAGATGCAAATACTTTCATGGGTTTGATGATAAATCATGTGCACCCTGGTTCAATAGTTATTATTGATTGATAAAAGTGTTATAACAAGTTTTAAACTAATCCAAACTAGACTTATTATTGGCTTTGTCACAGTATGTTTCATAAGTCCTAAAGGAAAGGATACTAATACTAATGAAGGAACACTGAAGTACGTTAAAATATATTTACATGTGAGATATAGATTCAAAATAAAATTAAAAAAAAGATTGTTGGAGTTTATATAGCTTAGACAGAAAAAGTTAGACTTTGGAGATCGCACATAGACATTAAAAGCTTAAATAACCTATTCTGAGTGGGTTTTTAAAAAAATAAAAAACTTTTTATTATAAATTTGAAGCTGGGAGTATTTAAGTGCAATTCAACTATAAACGTTTTTGAAACTTATAATACCATAAATTGGTTGAATACACAAATATTTTAAGAATAAAATACTGTTGAAAGGCGGTATTAAAATGTTAAATATTTTTTTATATACAATGTAAAATAACAATAAATTCTTTATTATTTTTGTTCTTTGTATCAAGAAATATAATTTAAAGAAAGTTAATCTTGAAAATTATTTTAAAATATCTTTACAACGCTAATTCTTGTTTATAAAGTGGTTATCAATCAATTTTATACATTCTCATGTGACTAAACATAAATGATTTAATCCATTTATAAGGAAAGTTTAAAACTTACAGATAACTCTTAATATTGTTATAGAGTAATATCTTTATGATCAAACTTCAACTGAAAGTTGTCTCTATTTTGATTCAATACTACAGTATTAGGAATTTTTAAATAAAGATCGATTTTAATACAAACAATATTATTTGATCAAAAATTTAAATAGAAGCAGATAAATTTTGGTATATTTAGACAAATGATCTATGAAAATATATTTTAACGAAATGAAATCTAAATTTTTGTCTCGATGATTCTTGTTAAAAACAAATTGAGGTTTTAAGTAGACTTTATTTGTTTTTTTTTAATAATTAAGTTTGATTTAATTAATTAGATCATATAAACACTATTTAATTTATGATATTATTTTAAATATTTTATACATGAATCAACCGGAAATTCTTCTATATTTCAACGTATAATTTATTAAATTTGCATAATAGAAATGATGAATCTTAAGATAATATGATTTTATCTGATTTTTTTTCTCAATAATTTACTAAAGTTGAATAGATGGAGTCAACCAATTAAAATCCTAAATAATTATATAATTTTAAAAAAATTCTATTGTATATCCTGCTATTTCAAGGAAAATAAAAGATCATATTGTACTTGTTTCCTGTGATTATTTTGATTTTACTTTACATTAAATCAACTTTTAACTCTAAAAATAAAAAATGTATAATCTTTTATATTTTTCATACTAATAGCAAAATTGATGTATATCTCTTAATATGAATACAGAAGAATAACGTTTTTTAATAGGAATTTATATGTTTTCCAGATAAAAATCTTAGCGTTCATAGATTTTAAACCGAATTCTTTTGATTCCCTATAATTTTCATTAGAATTTTTAAAAATTGTGATTATAAACTACATTCTAGTAACTTTTTCGTTTAAATAAATTTTTTTTATCTGACCATATTTAAATAAATTTATTCAACCAAAAATAAGGTATGTAATATTTTTATTGAAATTATATTTTTATATAGATCAAATGATAATTATCAAATATACTTTAATTTTATTATATAAAAAGATTGCTCCTAAACACAAAATAAAGATTTGATACTTTAAATATTTTTTTCGTCTCATTAATGATAACTAATTTAAACAAAGTATCTAAATAAATATTTTTGTCAATAATTTTATTTTTATATTTTACATGAACAATTAAAATAACTTGTATTAAGTCACACTAGAACTATTTTATTACTTAAAACAAATTTCTCAGAAAAAGGTGGAAAAATTGTGATAAATAGTGTAGTTATTTAAGCTGATAATTTGATAATTCTTTCTAAATTATCAAGGATATGTATCATCAAAGGACTCAACTGTCCGGAATAGTCATATTTAAATTTTTGAATTGCATCAAAAGGTTTTTTAGAGTCCATCATCATTATCAACGCATCAAATAACTCCATAATAATATGGTTATAAATATCAGATACAAAAAGATCGTTAGAAAACTTCTTATATTTTTCTAATGTATTTTTGTTTAAAACCGCACGTAATTTTTCCTCGTGTTTTTTGTCTTCACCATTCATAAGATCAACATTTCCAAAATTTAACATAATGACAAATAGTTTTACAACATATAAACCAGAAACTTCTTTATGTATATCTTCAAATTCTTCTTCTAATGATTCAATAGTTTCATATATTTTATCAAGTTTAGAAACTTCAATTTTGGTTTGATTGGATGTGATATCAATATTAGACGATATTTGATTGCATATATTACTAGAATACTTAGTAAGATTTTTAAAACCTTTTTCAATATATAAATTTTTTCCTAAAGGTTCTCTTTGGGCTAAGATAGCGTGCATCAAGAAACATACAACAAGAACGTTCATTTTATTTATTATCTACGAAAGTATTCGCCTAATTCTTTATATTACTATTGGGAGACTGATAAGCCCTATTTATAGGGTATAATTATTTATTTATTTAATTAGATAATTATAATATAAAATAAAATTATTTAATTAATTATATTACAATAAATTCGCCTAATTAAATGAATTTTATATTTTCAATTGTTTATAATTAAACCTCATAAGTAATAAAGATAAAATATCAAACTGTTTTTAATCGTGATTAAAAATATCCAGATATTGATTTAAAAAAAATTATATTTTTCAGCTTTTAATTAAATTAATTAAAATGCAACTTTTTTGCAAGTATTTTATTTTAAATATTTATACTACTTCAAGCTATTTATGAATGCAATTAATCAATAATATAGTTTTTTTGTAATGTAATTAGAACAATGTAAATTCTATTTATTTATCAAATATTGCTTTGTAACTTTACAAAATAAAAATTGTGTTATCACTTTGTTACCGACAACACTGGTTTAATCTTTTTTCCTTTTAAATATCTGACTTGTTCTTATTAATATTTTCTTAAAAATTATTTTATCAATTAAGGTTACTTAATTAAATGTAATATCATAGGTTGCAAAACATTTAAAATCTAAATTATAATTAATTTATTTTCATGTAATAAATGAAGAATTTGGACTCAAATCTTTAACAAAATATATTTTTTAAAATATAAAAAATTAAAATAACTGATCTAGAACATTGATGAGCAGCCAAATGTGGTCCAAGCTACAGGTCAATTGAATATGTTTTAATAGAGACAGAAAAATATTTTTATTAAGAAAATAATATCAGTTAAATCCGTGAATTCAATTTGATTTGGAAGTAAATTTTCTAGATTTTTGTTATGCAAGGTGCTCAAAGAACCCTACAAAATAGGCTATAAAAATTGATGCAATTAGTTATTATATTAAAAAATAGTAATGGCGAAAATACCTCTAAAAAGTAGTCAAAGTTTTATTTGATTCTTTCTCTGACTGTAAATTCTCAACAAGTGAATTTATGCTTGGCGAAATCTCAAATATTGGTAATCCTAACCAACTTTGATCATGATGATCAGCTGTCATGGATCTTTGTGCTGATTTTACATATGCCATCCTGGAGAATTGCTCTTAAAACTTGTATGTGCTGACAATCAAAGCTAATAGTCTTTGAACAAATCTTGCCAGATTTGGAAATTTTTGTTGGTAAAAATCAATGAGTTTTGCAGTCTTTGCTTTTATCTTCAGCTCTATTCTCCACCGAAAAATCTATTAGTTCCATTTGAATTTTATGTGGAGCTGTGAAGCATAAACATCGTAATGGTGAATAAAAAATATCAAATCTAATTTTTTGGATTCCAATATCATTCATTCTAATTCTAAATTCTTGATTTAAAAATTCCAACTCTTTGACAAAATCATGATAATTTAATATATTTTCGAAAAGCTTTAAAAGAGTTGGAAAATTATATGCGTTTCCTTGTTGTATTTGTGATTTACACAGATAGGGTTTGCATTGAAATGTCCATAAAGTTGATAAACAGGTTGATTTACATCTATAGTCTGTAATTAACTTCATTCAAATGTTTTGTAACATCTACCAAAAAGGATAAATCGGCAATCTATTGTTTATATTTAAGTTCTTTATTCTTTAAGTTCATAAAAATAAAAATCTCATCTCTCAGATCTTAAAAACACTTAAGCATTTTTCCTTTAATTAGCCAGCTTACTTCACAATAATAGCTGAGATCTTCATATTCTGAATAAAGTTCTACTAGAAATTATATAAACTACCTGTGATTCAATGTCTTCGTTTTGATGAAGTTAATCGAGTATACAACAACTCTTATTACATTATCTAATTTTATTGATTTTGCTAGTGTGTAATGCATTGGAAAGAGCAAAAGGTTTCAATAACGCCCTTACTCTTTTAAATATGCTTTAAATCTGCCAGCAAGTCCATTTACGTTCCCACCGTAGATGGTGCATTATCAATGGATATTCCAAATAATTTTAACCAATCAAGTTTAAACCTTTCAAAAACTCTTTTTATTTCATTATAGATATCTTGACCTTGTGTTGTATTCTTAAAGGAGCAAAGTGTAAACAGCTCTTCAGTACATTGGAATTTAGAATCAACGCCTCTAATAAAGATTGCTAATTGGAATGTATCCGTTGTGTGGGTGCTTTTATGGATTGCTATTAAAAATCCGGAAATTTTGAAGTATTTTTTTTTAAATATCACCTCAACATTTTCTGCCATCGGAACAATTCTTCTTGCAATTGTTCAATGAATAAGACTTATTATTGCTATAACCTTAAAATTTTATGGGCATAATATGTCAATTATGTCGCAAAGGTATTCTTTGATTAGATTTCCATGCTAAAAGCCCATTCCGTGCTTATCAATATTTTGTTCTACTACAAAACTGGCTCTAAAATGTTATAATTTTGTCAGCTCTTGTTTTTGAAAAATGATTCTTGCTTATTTAAAGAGACCTTTGAATTCTCTAACTTGTCATTTCTTCCCTCCATACTTAATTTTTTGTAGTTAACGTGTTTAGTCGAAAAATGTCTTTCGAGATTGTATTCATATGGAACGGATATTTGGGCCAGGCAAATTAAACAGATAGGTTTATTCTTGTTCATGATGAAGAAATTCTCTTTGTTTCAATTGTCCTGAAACGTTCTGCTCGCTGATTTTTTTTTACTTTTTTTCAATGACGACATATGTGGGAATAAACTAAATTAATTTAAAATTAATAATATAATATCATAATATTAATCATAAAAAAAATATTTTATTTTTAATTTTTTTTTCTGGGCTTTACGAGCCAGAAAAAACCATCCCGCGGGCCTCCATTTGGACGCCTCTGATCTAGATTCGCATAATCTTAAAAATTACTCAATTTAAATGATAATAATCATAAAACAAATTTCACTCAATTCAAAGCAATTAGTTTTTCTGAAGGAAAATATGAATTATTGAATGAGATACATGCAAGTTCACAACATGGGATAGCTGATATATTCATCAAAATATCAAAAAAAATTACAAAAACAAAACCATCTTGAACAATTTTTCTAATGAATATTATAATTTCTATATGGTAATTTTAATGATTTATGATGGATATTACATATATGACTGAATTTGTTAATTAAGATAATGGATTTAAATATATTCAAATTAAAAATCTTTTCTTGAAATATTTTATAACAAAATAACGGAGCTAATAAAATATAAAATAGCCGCTGTACTCAGTAATGTAAAAATCAGAAAAATAACGGTATAACGTTAACATAATGTTAGTGAGTTTCAAATTTGAAATTAATCAATTTTTACTTTCGATTATAAAATCTTAAAATTGCAAGTTGATGGGATACGCTATAGAATACAGTTTATAACTAGAATACCCTAAACAATTAATAATTCAGCTGTAAATGAAATTTTTGGTTTTAAATGATTTATCGTTTATATTAATTGTTTAAAATCAAGGAAAACTACTCAAAAGTTAGTTTGTCAGCATATTATAAAAATAAACTCGAATTCTTTAGAAAATTATTATCAAAAAATAGCAATTTAAGTTGTTTGCGGAAAATTCCGCAAATCCAGGAATACAAATATGGGAACTGTAAGAAAAGCTTTTTTAATCTCTGAAAATTATGTGCTAGAGTAAAAAAAATTATTTGTTACTATTTTTTATGTTAAATCTGTCATTTTTTAATGCGGTTTTCGAAGTTTGATCATGTGTTCACAATTTCTCACTGCATAGTGTAAGTCATTGTTTGAATAAAATAAGGTTATTTTACAAATGACTATTTACAAATAATAAAAGTTATATAGACATTATTATCCATTATCTTGTCAAATATTAATTATGATATCATAAGTAAAAATATCATCCAAAGAATAAGATTATATGAAGATGATTCTTACTATGATTATAAAATTATTTAATTTTTAAATATAAAATCAGTTTGTTATATATGATTTTGGATGATATTATGTTGAATGATGATCAGTTTCTAATGCTTATATTTAAATACAAAAATCCAATAAATTTATTTTCAAATATTGATTAGCTATATTTTAGAGTGAAATCTTTAATTATTCAAAACGATGTTAATTTTTGCAACAGGAGTAACGGACTTTTAAAATGGTGATTATAAATGTATATAGTCTAACACCACTTTGGGACACCCCGCTTTTTGTGACACATTGGGTTTTATTAAATAAATATATAGGAACTAAGCTTTAATCACATTTAAACACCCCTCTTTTTGGGAAAGATAAAAAATATTCCCTTGTTGACTTTTATTTTTATAACAATTTTTTTGTTAAAAACAATGCTGCATCTTTAATATAAATTGCCTTGACCATTGTAATGTATTGTTTGTTTGAAACCGCTTTTAAAGTAAAACTCTAAATAACCCAATGAAAAGAAAACTTACATTTTTAGAAAAAAAAATCGAGAAAGAATTTAATATTGATAAATTATCTATTCGGAGACAATCCAAAAAATATTAAACCAGGAAAAGTTCAATTTCAAGAGTAGTTTCTTATGCATGTACATGTAAAAAACCAGCTACTAATACAATTCCCAACGACATTAAAGAGGGCAAAGAAGATGTTTGCCGACTACAACTAAATTCAAGGATTTAGTGCGATGGTTTTTGAAGTTTTTTTTAAATTTTGTCAAAGTTTTATTGGTGTAAACAGCACTGTACTAAAAAAGATTGGATTAAACGTTTTTCATAGATTGGAAATCTCAAATTTTAAAGTCTCAAATGGATGGGTAATCCATTTTGAATCTAGACATCAACTCGAGTTTAAGCTGATTTCCGGTAAAGTGAAATCAGCTGATCATAGTCAGATAAATAATTTTGGGGACCAATTTTAAGAAAAATTAAAAATTTTCGATCTAAAAAATATTTTTAATTGCGATGAAACCGGAATTAAGTACAAAAATCCACCCCATTAAAGCTATGTTTCAAAAGAAGATGACTGTAAAGAAATAAAAGAAAATTTTGATTGCATAACTTTTTTTTGTTGTTGTAGCATGCTAGGCGAATAACTTGAGCCGCTATTTATTGGAAAATCAAGTGCTTCGAGATGCATTAAAAAATTTTAATTTACAGAATATAAATGTAGAGTATACAAATAGCAATAGTGCATGGATGACTACGGAAAATTTTAAAAATCGGTTATACAATATGAATAAAAATATGCTATTCGAAAAAAGAAAAATTCTTTTATTATTAGACAATGCACCTTATCACAATATTACATCCTATCCTGGAATTGAAATTCTATAGTTACCCAAAAATTCAACATCTATCTTGCAACCATTAAATATGGGTAATATTAAAGCATTCAAAATTCATTAATCCAATGTATTAATAGAATCTTTTATTTATGAATTAAAATCCATTAAAATAGGTTGCCAAGATAAAATTAATATTAGAGATGCCTGTATTTTCTCATCCATTGCTTAGGATAGTGTTTCAAAAGATACGATAACTAATTTTTTTGGAAAAGCTTTTGAAATATTTAGTGTAACAAATGAAAACGTACCCCATTAGAATTTTACGGATTTATCAATAAATAAAGCGGTAAATGAAAGTTTAGACGAGGTTTCGGATGGTTTATTTAGTTCGTCAGAAATAAGCTTCGAGATTGAGGAGTATATGGTTAAATCAAAAAGGCAGTTAAAACACTCGAGCCCTGCATATTTATGTAAAAAAATTTACGCCCGATACTAAAAAATAATTTTTCTTATTCCGAATATGTTTTTAAAATGGTTTAAATCAAAAATAAGGATTTAGAGCTAAAATAACAGTTTTTTTATAAATAATTTACGAATTCACTTTTTTTATTAAAGTGTCCCAAAAGCGAGGTCAGACTGTATAAATTTAGTAAATCTATATACATAAGTATACAAAAAAATAATCTAAAAATTTGTTTTATTTTACGTAATGAATTATATTTTATTACAGTAAATTTTTTTAAACAAATTTTAGTTTTAAGAAAACAAATTTTTAACCAACATTTTAAACTATATTAAATTTTTGTAACAAAAGCGATTTTGAAACACCACGACAATACCGAAAATTAATAAAAACAAGAAAAAAAGAAAATCATACAACACTGAACAAAAATTAAACGTAATTCAATATCACGAAGAGAACGGTGGAGTTTGCCAAACATGTTTGTCAGAAAAAATGAACATGGCAATAGGTTCAATAAAGGAAATTTTAAATAGAAAGAAAGAATTAAAAAAAGCTTTCTAATAAACCAAAACAAAGCTGTTACTGAACGAAATAAAATCAAATAGAAAAACGGAAGCTTTTGAATAATAATCATATGAATGGTTTGTGTCACAAAGACAAACGAAAAAAAAATAATTTATGCAACTATGACGAGAACAGCCTTGGGTTTTTCCAAAAATTTCGATTTGATAAATTTTAAATTTTCAAGTACATGGTTAACAGCTTTTTAAAAAAGATTTAAAACAAGAGATAGAGTTGTATTAGGAGAATAACAACTCGTTAATTTTAATATAATTTATGAAAATTGGGAGGAATCCAGTGAAAAACTTTAAAATTATTATTCAAAAGATATTTTTAACGCAGATGGTACGACTCTTTTTTTAAATGTTGTCCAAAGAGAAAATTAACAATGTCTCTAGAAGATAAAATATCATGCAAGTTTTCTAAAGATAGGATCACTATATTATTTGCTGCAAGTTCAATGGATGAAAAGTTGCCTGCTGTCATAATAGGGAAGACAAAAAAACACGTTCGTTAAAAAATATTGATCTCAAAATGAATTCAATAACTTGGAAAAATTCTTTGAAAGCATGGATGACCAGAAATATATCGAAGAGTGTTCGACATCATTAAATTTAAAACTGTTAAGTAAAAACAGGAAAATTGCTATGATAGTTGATAATGCACTCTGTCATATTCTTGGTGGGAAATCTTTTAGAAATATTGAATTTGTTTTTCTGCTAAAAAACGCTACATCTAAAGTTAAACCTCTGCATCATTGTGTCATTCATTCTTTTAAAAGTAATTATAAAAAATATTTTTATCAACAAAAAATTTTTCAAAAAGAAAATATTGACATAAAAGAGGTTATGCAAAAATTAAATTAATCTGGTAGCATTTCTATTATAATTCCATCATGTAATAAAGAAACAACTATTAAAATCAAAAATTGTTTCAAAAAAGCTAAAAATAACTTTAAAAATCAATTTGAGATTAGAAAAGATGAAAAAGATGATATAAACATTTAGCAATCACTTCTGAATGAAGAAATTGAATTCAATTGAAGTGAAAATAATCATTTTATCTGCGAGAATGAAGAATATATTATGATGCCGGAATCTAATCACAGTTATAATATTGAATCAGAACAATTATCAGAACCACACAAAAGATTATATTATTAGTATGGAAGAAGCAATACACTACTTAAATATGCTCGAAAAGTTTTTTTTGTGTTAGGATATTGGAGCATCCTTTTTTTAATTTATAAAATGGGATCAACAATAAATAAATCAGAGAAAACAATAAAATAACAGATTTTTAGGTACAGAAAAAGAATAAAAAGTTTGGATTTTTTAGTAAATATTTTTTGAACAAAGGTGTTTTTATGGTTTTTGCTTTTCCTTCAAAAAATTAAGTGTATTAAATAGTTAAGTTTTGAATAAATTAAGTTTTATTAAAATGAAACATACAATAAATATTTGTAACAATCTTATATTGCAAAAAAATACCTAGATGTTTTTATTGTGAAGTAATTGATAAAATTTTAAATAATGGTTATATGAATATAAAAATTTATAAGTATCTCAGTTTTACCAAAAAAATATAGGATTTTATTATATCTCATATGAGAATGACTGCTTTTGTATTTTTTAAGGATTTTTTGATTTATTTATAAAATCATATTACACGGTACAAATTTTTAAATAGGAAATATTCATATTTTTTGTATTTCTTGCAATTATATATTTTTCTATATGATTTAATTATAACCAGAAAAACATTATTCGAAACAATTAAAAATATAGTCATAAATTGAAAAAATTATAAATTTATTCCTGACTTTTTTTAAATATATCTTTTGAAAAAGTAAAAATTTTTTAAATATTGTATTTTCAACATAACAACTTGGGAAATTGATTATTTACTCCTTTTTTGTTAAGAGTTTTATTTTTCAGTGGATGCAACAAAAAAATGCAGCAGATAAGAATAGTAGTGTTAAAAATTGTATAAGTGGTATAAATGCATAAAAAGTACTCGATTTTATATATAATAATTTTCTTATAAATTAATACTTTGGCAATGACTATCATGCTGAATAGTAATTGAAAATAAAGAAAATTTTTTTTATTAATAAATTTTATTATATTGATATCACATCATTTTTATTAAATTGATTTTAAAAAAAATGTTATAAAATTGATTTTACATAAATTTTATAAAATTAAATAGATTTCACATAATTTTTATTAAATAGATTTTAAATAAATTTTATTAAATTGATTTTACATAAATTTTATAAAATTAAATTGATTTTACATAATTTTTATTAAATTGATTTTACATATATTTAATTAAATTGATTTCACATAATTTTATTTAAATTAATTTTACATTATTTTTATTAAGTTGATTTTACATAAATTTTAAAAAATTAAATAAATTTCACATAATTTTTTTATTTTATTAATTCATAGACGAAAATTAAATATTTTTTAATTTTTTTTCTTTTAAAAGTTTTTGATAAAATATTGATATAAAAAATTTACACATTTTGGTTAATTTGATTTTATCAATATCACCAATATTTTTAGATATTGATTAATAGAAACTTGCTAAAAAACATTATTTAACTCATAAATTAAAAAAGTTTTATACAAACAGGTTAGAATATCTTTTAGTAATAGATTTTAAGCTTATACTTTAATAAAAATTATGTATTATTAAAACAATTAAATTAATTGTATATTAATTATTTAAAATAATGTCAATTTTTAATTAGTACTCATAAAGAACTGATTAAAGGAAAAAAATAGGCACTTCTTCAGTTCCCCCACCCCCACATTTTTTTTATAAAAAAGAATAATTAAAATAAATTTGTATTTAAAAAATCAAATCAAAACAAAATATAAGTATTAAATAAAAAGTTTTGATTTTAATTAATTAAAAAAATGTAACTGATAATTAACAAGGTAATCAGGTTATCTAAATTAAAATTTAAAAAAAATTGTTAAGTATGGATTTAGATAAATTAACAATATTTCAACTGTATTCTTATGTTGAAACTGAAGATCGTGCCATAGATTTTGCACAAGAGTTAGGTCTCATCAGACGTGAGATGAATTGTACTTGTGTGAAGGAAATGAAAAATAGAACAAGAGCTGATGGGAAAAATCGTGGGGTTTACTTCCGTTGCCCTTTACGTAATTGTAGAAAAGATACCTTCTTTGAAGGCTCTCAACTTCCTATAAGTACAATAATTTTTTTAACTTAAAAATTTGTTGGCGGGGAGGTTGATCTAGATAACCTTTTCCACGAAGTAATAAAAAAGTCACAAGCTACTTTAGTAGACTGGCTCCACTTCATTCGTGAAGTTTGCATGAGTTATTTTATCAATAATCCTGTGCAATTGGGGCGAGGGACATATCGTTGAAATAGACGAATGTTACCACGTTAAGGAATGCTGGATATTGGGAATGCATGATCTCTCAACAGGAGTAGGAAATTTCGTTCACATTTTGGATAAGTCACAAGTGACGTTAGAAAGCAAAATTCTGGAATTTGTATTACCTGGCAGTATAATCATGACAGATTGTCACGCAGGGTATAACAACATTAACTTGTAAGGTTATACTCATTATACTGTAATTCATTCCCGGAATTGTGTGGACCCTCAAATTGGAGCAACTACAAATCATATTTAATCTGTCTGGCAGAAGCTGAAGCAAGAACATAAAGCTCGCTATGGAACCCACAGAAGCATGCTGGACAGTAATTTGTATTCATTCATCTGGAAACAAACATTTAAAAAATCCTTTAGATCATTCATTAGTCATATAAAAGAAATTTACCCACTTAATTAAAACAAATGAAATGTTTCTATTTTGTAAAAATGTTGATTACTTAATGATGTTTTTATTTAAATTTTTACTTTTAGTTAATTTTTTTTTTAATTTTGTTAAAAAAAATGTGGGGGGAAAACTGAAGAAGTGCCAAAATAACAGTCCACTTTTTTACAGGACATTATATTACAATCACTCGTAGGAAACTTAAAATTTTCCGGGACAATTTTTAAAAATTTTTTGTTTTTTCGTTATAATTTTTATTAGGTTGATAAAAATTGAATATTTTTGTGGGACAACAAAACGATATTCAAGAAGAAACAGATACAATAACATTACAGCAAAAAATTACATCGCGATTGAGCTGTCAGATGATAAAAAGTACGGAGTTAGCCTAAGAAGTACGCCGAAACTATATTAGATTTTAAAATCAACAATCAAACGTATTAAAAATTTAAATATGTAGCTAAATATACGCAATGATTGTAAAAGATTAAGTGTTTCATGTGCAAAACTAACATATATTCTTAAATCCAATGATTAAATTTTTGTGTTATTCAAAAATTTAAAAAAGCTTCGTAATTAAACATTTCTTTAACGCGTAGCATTTTGGGCGAAATCGCATTTATAATTGCAACAAAAATATATTGATGGTTTTAAAGCTTCGTGGGCTGGTTAAAGAGGTTTCTTGTTTTGAATGAATTAAAATATAAGAAGTTATGTGGCTTAAAAACATCAGGTGATGTTATGGGCAAACGACTTTTTGAAAAGTTTTACCAATTTATGTGTAGCATATTAAGCCAGCAACATTTTAATTGTGAAGAGACCGCATTATATATGTGGCCATTCTAAATAAATCGTATGTAAATTCAAATCAATTAAATGGTTAAAGTGGATAAAGAAAGAATAAGTATACTAATGGGATGTAGTTTTACTGATGAGAAACTACCAATAATGATATTAGAAAAAAACAAAAAAACGGCATTGTTTAAAAAAACATCCAAGAGATTTTAATGTTATGTACAAAGTCAATACATATTGCTTATGTTTCAAAACAATTCTTTTATAAATGGCTTCTTAAAAATTAATGAAATGATGGTTAAAGATTATAGATTTATTCTAATGGTTTATGATGATTTCGGATCACACAATATTACGTCAATATCGAATTTTAAACTTTTATTTTCGCCTTCTAACACTACTTTATTCATTCAGCCATCGGATCAGGGCATTATACAGAGTAGCAAAGGAAATTATAGTAAAATATTGTTGAATTTTACTCTTAGTGAAATTATGGAATATGATGGTGTAAAAGGAAGCTGATTATTAAAGAAAGATGTCTATAATCCAAGAAGAATTGCAATTATGAATTCAATTGTATGGATAAATGACATTTGGAGTAACTTTGATCCCAATCGTATTAAAAACTGTTGGGCAAAGTCTGGATTGATAAAAAATAATGAAAATCATATTGAATTGACTGCTTTTGATGAAATAGTTGAGCACGGAAATGTTGACGAAGGAGAATGTGGATCTAGATTAGAGAATAATGAAGTGATGTAGATTTTGGGAAATAAATATATTATTAATAATGAAACAAATTATTAAAAGCCCACAATTCAAGACTTTATAAAATTAAAAGCTTTAATTTGTAAAACTAAAGGTTTATTGAGAAAATTCAAATAAAACTTTCAAAAATTTTTATAAAAATTGAAACCGAATTTGTTCAAATTTCCAAGAATACAATTGATGATGAAGATATAAGAGATTATATGGTTAAAAAATAAAAATTGGAAGTTTTAAAATATTTTGAGTTTTTTTAGTATAAAATTAAAATATCAAGATGTTTTAACCTTGGGTTTAATTGTGAATTCATTATAAATATTTGGACTAATTTGTAAAATTAAAAAAAATGGCAATATTAACTATTTAATTTAAACTACATTTATACAGTAAAATCATTAAAATTTTTCACTCGTTGTTTTCAAGAAAAAAATAGAAAGTCTTGGAATTCAAACCAATATAAAAACTTAGAAAAATGATTTTATTACAAAATGGGTATTTTTTTTAAATTTTAGAGCTAGAAATTTTTATATAGTTGACAAAATGACAAGAATCATGATTGTTTTTATAAAAAATTTTAGTTTTAACAATTTTATGATTTAAAATTTAAGACAATATTAATTTTTGTTTAAAATAGAATTTTACAATATATTTTTAAATTTAAAAAAATTCGAAGATTTGAGACAATTTTTATATAGGACACTTTTTTAAAAAATTTGTCCCGGAAAAAAAAGATAGACTGTATACATGAAAAATAACTATTTAAAGTTCCATATGAATCTGAGAATATTTTGGGTAACAAAATTTATTAGTACTGAACATGGAAAAGAAATCCTTATCTTATTAGGTTGATAAAATTTGTGAACTAATTTTTAATGTATCAGAAGAATTTGAAATTCATTATGGGTGCAATAACTTATTAGCTGATTTAAATGTTTATCAAAAAGGTTGTAATAATTAAATAAATTTTTAATATCAATTTATACATCAATTTTCTAGAAACTTATTTTTTTATATATTTTCGGAAAAATTAATTTAATTATTGCATATTTATCAAACTTATTAAAAACATTAAAATTCGAATGCACTTGTAATATATTTTTCTATTCAAAATATTAATTTAAAATAAATTAGATATAAATATCCGCTTTACATCCATTAAAAATTAATTATTTGGATCTCACGTCTTTTTTCCCCCTTAAAAATAAAAATTGAAACTAATATTTAGAAACGTTAAACTAAAAATAACAGTAAAAAAGTATATTTTAATAAATTAGAAAACTTTTTAAAATTATTGTTAAAAATATTATAAGGCAGCATTTCTTTTACAGGGGCAAACTAAATTAATAGAAACAAAATTATTAGATGAAAAAAGCTAACAGAAATAAAAAATTATGACAAACTTAATAATAAAAGTATAATTTAAATTTTTTGTAATTATTTTAACTAATTTTACCATTATGATCGTTAGGAGGGAAATCTCTATTATTTTCTTTCCAAGTAAATTCAGCTAAATAAGATTCCGTATACTCTCTTCTTGAGAGATTTTTATCACCTAGCCATCTTTTCAACACATTCTATATACACTCAATTATCTATGTGAACATTATTATCCTCTGGATTAACAAAGTTCACAGAATGTTTAACTGTTTGATGGTTATAACAGTTTTCTTTTGAAATAAGGACATAAAAGCTGCCCATAGATCACTAATTACTATTGTTTCTTCTTTAATGAATTATTTGATCAGAGCATAAGAGTTTCTGAATCTCTTTTATTGACAGTTTTTAATATCATTCGACCACCATCATGTTCAATATACAGAATAAACACTGTTGATCGATCATTCTTCCTTTGTTGTATTTCTTTTTTTATCCATCAAAGTTTCATCTATATCGACTATAATTCCATTACTATGTTGTTCTAAAGTACTATAAACATATAAATTAATACGATTACGTATTAAATTTTTAATTTTTTGTACTTACGAACTAGAAAGCTTACTTTTAGGAGTTATTTCACTAACATTGCAGTTTGCAATAAAAAGAGAAATAACCTATAAAAGTTCCACTTCTTTTAATATAGTAAAACTAAATTGTGAAAATTGCCGAGTATCGAATAGTTTTTTGCATTTTCTACATCAATATCTTGCTAAAATTGATGTGCTATAATCATTATTTAGTCGAAGAGATAATTGGCAGCAGGTACAAGGAGTATTATGTAGAATAATACCTAAATACACTAGTATTTTAGGTATTGTTACAGTGTTGTTACAGTGTTATTACATAGCATATCTTTACATTTTAAGAATTATTTTTGTATAGTGTCATAAATAGGGTTAGAATTTTTAAAACTCAAAATTCTAAATTAAATATGTTTAAAAATAATTAAATAATTAACATGAATTAGATATAAAAATTTATTTATTTCTTCTTTTTTAAATTTTTTTCTGTTAATTTAATTTGCCCGTGTTAATTAAACATGTCATGTTTATTTAATTTGACCAAGTTAATTTAATTGGACTTGTTAATTTAATTGGGCCTTGTAAACGAAATAAAGCGCATTATCTATCTCGAAATGTATTATTTGAAAAATAAACGGTTCCCGTAAACTCGCCGGGAAAATATCGGCCGTAAACTCGCGAGATGTCAAAAAATTTCAACCTTTAAAAAAATTAAAAATTGCCGAGATTTTAAAAACACAGAGAGGAAAGGATCTTTTAGTGTATGAAAATCTTATATATATATACCAGAGACAGTACACATAAAGGCAATACAAGATGGAGGTGTCAGAATAGAACATGTCGAGGGTCCCTTGTATTGAACGATGAGATGATATTGATAACCCGTATTGACCATTGTCACGATGCTATAGCAGAAAAGATTTAAAGTAACACAAGCAATTAAAAAAAGAGCAAGGTCTACTAGCGAGAGAGCGAATGACATCATAATAACCCAAATTTCTAAAATCGAAAACGATCGAACGATCAAAATAATGCCAAATATAGCCACAATGAGAGATTCAATTAAGAGGATAAGATATAACTTGATGGGCTATAAGCCAAATATTAATCAAGATATCCCAGATTCCTTAAAGAGCGACAACAGGGGCATCTTTTTTTAAGATATGATAGCGGGAATAATGATCAAGAAAGAATAATATTTTTTAGTAACGAATACAAAACGAAATTTATTCATAATGTTGATACATTAGTAATAGATTGTAAATTTAAATCCGCAGCACAAGGGTTTTATCAGGTTTTAATAGTGCATGGAGTATTATTTGGAAAAACATACCCGCTTATATACATTTTAATGTCCGACAAATCTCAAAAATCTTATTCATGTGCCTTTGAGCAATGCAAAAAACTATTTGTGATCAACCCCAACGTAATTATAACAGATTTTGAAAAAGCTCTCATTAATAGCAGCAAACATATTTTTAAAAATGTTGTATCATATGGATGCCTTTTTCATTTAGGACAAGCAATTTGGACCAGAATAAACGGAACGGGACTTTCTAATCGTTATAAAACATACCTTAGTTTTAAAAAGCCTTATAAGATGATGCTTTGCCTATCCTTTGTTCCTATTGATGACGTCATCACTGGATACCAATCAATTAAGAAATTCATTTTTGAAACAAAAATTGTCGGCCTGAATATCTTTATGACCTATTTTGAAAAAAATTATATTGGTATAGTTAATGAAAGTCCAGAAGATTATCAAAAGCCAGCATACGACATTGGGTTTTGGAATGTATATGACAGGGTCGTGTTAGGTCTTCCGAGGACTTCTAACAATGCCGAAGCTTTGAACAGAACCTTCAATTTGCGAAATGGTGTAGCAAATCCAAACATTGCGCAATTTATCACGGATTTGTTGCGTGGGGAAGAATCTGACAGATTTAAATTAAAAAGAGCAATTGCTGATAATTTTCAACTAGAAAAGAAGCACAAAAACAATGAAATTATTAGGTTTTGTGCTGAAAACTATCGGCATTTTAGCATACTTGCATATAATAACATTATAATGAGCCATTATAATTTAAGTTCGAAGATGTTGATAATATTTGAAGAAATAAACTGATTCAATAAAAATTTTTATTTTTCTACTACATTTTTAATGCTTCAATGAGTTTTTAGCTGAAATTTTTAGACATTTGCCGTTAGTTTTAAGTTTAAATTTTTTGACATCTCGGCGAGTTTCCCGTCAACTCGCCTGCAGACAACTTTACGGGCATCCAAACTTGCCAATTAATTTGGGCCTTGTAAACGAAATAAATCGCATTCTCTCTCTCGAAATGTATTATTTCAAATATAAATGCATTTTATCACTAAATAAACAATATCTAGTTTTAATACGAGTTTTTACTTTATTCCAATAATTTTCAATGTTGGAATATGAACATTTTTTAAAGGATTAACAAAATGTTAGCTAGAGTTGACAGCATGATGTTTAGAATTTTAAGAAACCGAACGATACACAAGCAAAATATCAGAATTTATAAAGTTAACAGGTCTCACAATAGGATTCATAATAGGAATCAAAGTAGCAGCATTACGGTTTTCATCTTGTCTTTTAATAAATTTTAGTGGGTTCATAAGAAAAATCACATATTCCAAAAACCAATATTTTTATCAGTGTTGATCGTCCTCTAGGATATTTAGGCTTATGACGCAACAAGCTTTCATCAATCTGGACTATTACTCCATCACCATCGAGTTGAATGCGTTTTAAAACATTATAACGTTCTCAAAGAAAACTTAAATTATCAAAAAAATCAATTAGAACTTTATCATAAATATCAATTTCAGCTATAACATTATAATTATTAATATGTAAAGCCCTATTACATAATAACTTTAAACCGATTTTTAAAACATTTAAAGCTTTCAAAATAAAATGTTTTTTAAAACTATTGTATCTTTTATAACCGTGACATTTTATATTCATCCAGTAAAAAGCACACTAACCTTTATTCCTTTAAAAATCTTAATATCCATGGAAATTTTACATTAAGAACACCTTAAATGATTTCTTAATATTCAAATTATTTAAAATAGACTATCAAATTTCCTAAATTACCTGTCAATAAAGGTTCCATATTTTTCTCATAAAAACGTGTCCTTATTTAAGGGATATAAAAATTAAAAAAAATACGTGAGATCCAATATAACAATAACCGATGAAATCTCACCAGTTTAATTCGAACTCTTATATCATTATTTTTTTAACTTATACACTACACCAATAAAATAATAATTAACCAATTGCATAATATTTAATTATAAATATAATAATAATTGATGACATAGCACCAGTTTAATTCGAACTCATATAAATATATTTTTCTAACTTATACAGTACACCATTAAAATAATAATTTACCAGTTGCATAATATTTAATTATAAATATAATAATATATTGATGACATAGGACCGCTTGAACCCTTTCACATTATTCTTTTAAATTTAAATAATTTTTTTTTTAAACTAACAAAAAATAGTGTCCAAATATTAGAAAAAAATACTGTAAAAATTCCAGAAAAAAAATTATAATACGAACATTAAGAAAAATAACATAGAAAAAATGTAGAAAAAAATAATATATTCACTTTCCGAAGTGTTACTATCTTCCTCATTGTGCCATAGCGAAAAGCAAGGTGCTGGACAAAGAGTTTTTTTACACAATCCACATTCATAATTTGTTTCCTTTCTTTTTTTTTGTTTTGAACAATATTTGCATCGTCTTCTGTTTGGTAATTCAACGGGGAAATGAATTATTTTTACAGGATTAGAATTGACGTTAATACTCGATTCTGATACTATTGAAGCATATTGATTTTGCTCTAAAATATCATTGGTTTTATTATTAGACAAACTATTCATAATCTCTATCAAATAATGCAAATATGATTTGGGAGATGGATAGTATTTCTTGTATAGAACAAAGCTATTATGAAATACAATATTGAGCAAGTGGAAGCATAATTTTGTCGTCCATTTTTGAGATTTTTTTTCAATCGCATAATATTTGGTCCTTTTGATCCATCAGATCAACTCCTCCCATATACTTGTTATAGTCCAGAAACATCTCATTTCTGTTTAGATTGCTCAATGGTTCAATACGCAAACCCAAATTTTCATCAACGAGTCAATTATCCCGGAAATTTGCCGAATGAATGTTTGAAATCATTTGTACCACCCCGTTATCTTTCATCCATATATAATTTAACTCTTTGTTGTTCATTATTATTCCCGTTCCTTTTTTCAATTTTTTAATTTCACTTTTAACTCCCTTGGGACCACCTCTGTTTTCTCTGATGGTTCCACAGCAATAAAAACCGACTTCTTTTAATCCCGTGAATGTTTTAATACTAGAATAGAAGTTATCCATATAAATATTATAGTGTAAATTGTTATATCGTTCTGTTAGCCGTTTTATCATGCCTAAAATGTTTTCTTTTCTTCTAATAGTATATAGGGTTAAACTACATGCGTAGCCAGTACTGAATTCACATAATGCATAAAGCTTAATGCCATATTTAAATGGCTTCAATGGCATATATACTTTGGATCCGCCTTTTTTTCAGACCGTGAGCACATATTCTCATCTCACGCTAATTCTCTTTGGGAAGAATAAACTCTTAGAAAATACTTTATTAAAATATTCAACCAATCCATCTAGCTGAGTTTTTCATCCACTTTCACGATCTTGATTGCTAAATTCATCTTTATTAAACACATGAAAATATTTTTAATTAGTGGAAAAACGTTCAAAAGACATC
>CAKKLC010010176.1:0-26985 GCA_918559645.1 Ceratonova shasta | reverse complement strand
TTGTTCCAAAGTGTAGTTTAAATACAAGTTTGTAAGTCATTGTATCAATTTGCTTTAATAATATTTACAAAATTGTTTCAAAATATGTGATAAATTGACTTATAAACTTGTATTTAATTTCCTTTAATAATATTTATAAATTTGTTCCAAAATATAGTTTGATACATTGATTTATAAACTTGTATTTAATTTCCTTGAATAATGTTTATGAAATTGTTTCAAAATGTAGTTTTAATACAAGTTTGTAAGTCTATGTATCAATTTCCTAAAATAATATTTATTAATTTGTTTCAAAATATAATGTGATACATTGACTTATAAACTTGTATTTAATTTTCTATCATAATATTTATAAATTTTTTTCAAAATATAGTTTGATACATTGACTTATAAACTTGTATTTAATTTCCTTCAATAATGTTTATGAAATTGTTTCAAAATGTAGTTTAAATACAAGTTTACAAGTCAATGTATCTATTTACTTTAATAATATTTATAAATTTGTTTCAAAGTGTAGTTCAAATACAAGTTTGTTAGTCAACGTATCAATTTCCTTTAATAATATTTATAAAATTGTTTCAAAATGTAGTTTAAATACACGTTTGTTAGTCAACGTATCAATTTCCTTTAAAAATATTTATAAAATTTTTTCAAAATATAATGTGAAACATTGACTTATAAACTTGTATTATATTTCCTTTAATAATATTAATAAAATTATTTCAAAATGTATTTGAAATACAAATTTGTTAGTCAATGTATCAATTTCCTTAAATAATATTAATAAAATTGTTTCAAAATATAATGTGAAACATTGACTTATAAACTTGTATTATATTTCCTTTAATAATATTAATATTTTTTTTTAAAAATATAATTTGATACATTGACTAATAAAATTGTATTATATTTGTTTAAATAATATTTATAAATTTGTTCCAAAATATAGTTTGATACATTGACTTATAAACTTGCATTATATTCCTTTAATAATAATAATAATTTATTTCAAAATATAGTTTGATACATTGACTTATAAACTTCTATTTAATTTCCTTTAATAATATTTATTAATTTGTTCCAAAATATAGTTTGATACATTGACTTATAAACTTGTATTTAGTTTCCTTAGATAATATTTATTAATTCGTTTCAAAATGTAGTTTAAATACAAGTTTACAAGTCAATGTATCTATTTCCTTAAATAATATTTATAAATTTGTTTCAAAGTGTAGTTTAAATACAAGTTTGTTAGTCAATCTATCAATTTCCTTTAATAATATTTATTAATATATTTCAAATTATGTGATACATCGACTTATAAACTTGTATTTAATTTCCTTTAATAATATTTATAAATTTGTTCCAAAATATAGTTTGATACATTGACTTATAAACTTGCATTTTATTCCTTTAATAATAATATTTTATTTCAAAATATAGTTTGATACATTGACTTATAAACTTCTATTTAATTTCCTTTAATAATATTCATTAATTTGTTCCATAATATAGTTTGATACATTGACTTATAAACTTGTATTTAGTTTCCTTTAATAATATTTATAAAAATGTTCCAAAATATGTGATACATTGATTTATAACTTGTATTTAATTTCCTTTAATAATATTTATAAATTTGTTCCAAAATATAATTTTATACATTGACTAATAAAATTTCCTTATATTTCCTTTAATAATATTTATAAATTTGTTCCAAAATGTAGTTTAAATACAAGTTTGTAAGTCAATGTATCAATTTCCTTTCATAATATATATATAAATTTGTTCCAAAGTGTAGTTTAAATACAAGTTTGTAAGTCAATGTATCAAATTCCTTTAATAACATTTATTAATTTGTTCCAAAATATAGTTTGATACATTGACTTATAAACTTGTATTTAATTTCTTCTAATAATATTTATAAATTTGTTCAAAATATAGTTTGATACATTGACTTATAAAGTTGTATTTAATTTCCTATAATAATACTTATAAATGTGTTCCAAAATGTAGTTTAAATACAAGTTTGTAAGTCATTTTATCAATTTCCTAAAATAATATTTATTAATTTGTTTTAAAATATAATGTGATACATTGACTTATAAACTTGTATTTAATTTTCTATCATAATATTTATAAATTTTTTTCAAAATATAGTTTGATACATTGACTTATAAACTTGTATTTAATTTCCTTCAATAATGTTTATGAAATTGTTTCAAAATGTAGTTTAAATACAAGTTTGTTAGTCAATCTATCAATTTCCTTTAATAATATTTATTAATTTATTTCAAATTATGTGATACATCGACTTATAAACTTGTATTTAATTTGCTTTAATAATATTTACAAAATTGTTTCAAAATATAATTTGATACATTGACTTATAAACTTGCATTATATTCCTTTAATAATAATAATTTATTTCAAAATATAGTTTGATACATTGACTTATAAACTTCTATTTAATTTCCTTTAATAATATTTATAAATTTGTTCCAAAATATAATTTGATACATCGACTTATAAACTTGTATTATATTTCTTTTAATAATATACCCTGGAATATTCATAAATATCTAAAATTTTGTTTAACATATATATGAAACTAATTAAATTTTTTAAATACTATTTCATTTTGTATCTTTTATAACAATATTCATTCATGTTTTAAATATAAAATAAATATTTTTTATTATATACCATTTAAGAAATAATATACCAAATAGCTTTATATTTTTTTCAGAACTATTAAAAACAAGTATGAATAATTTAATCAATATATTTAAAGGGAAATTTTATTCAAGTAATATATATATATATATTTTTTTTATAAACATTGCTTAGTTGTATTAATACATTATTTAATCTTAAAAAAAACCATTTAAATATTATTTTTATAAAAATTAACGTCTTATAATATGACTATTATAACAATTAATACTTAAGGAAACAATATTTCCTAATTATTAGTTTAGAAATATGTTTTATAGACTATTTAATATTATATTTGTTTTTTTTATTTTTTATTATTTTTTATATTGAAAAGTTACCGAATATATTTTTGGATTCTTTTAATAATTATATATAGCCTAGAAAGAGCCTTAATTTAAATCTTTCATTTTCTTTGATGCGAGTGAATAATTCAAAAGCGTATACAAAAGTAAATACGAAATCTTTATAATAAAATGTGGTTGTTTATACAATGAATAGTAAGATTGCTATATACTATTAATAGAAATTGAACCTACGAAAATATTGGGTTACATAATTCTGCTATTATCAAAAAATAAAAGTTAGTTTGAGTTCAAACCCCAATATATAATGTTAAATTCTTTAAAATTATTCATAGCAATTTTAATGCATTGTGACAAAATAATTAGTTTTCCTTTCTTAATAAAATACGTCATTTATATATAATAATTTTTTTTTATTAATTTTAAAAACTCTGTTATCCTTTTGTTTCATTCATATTATTAAAATTCTTGGATTTATAACAATTGGAAAAATGCAATAAAATAATCTATTCGATATATTTTATTTTTCATAATATTGACAAATTTTTGTGTTTAAACAATTATTTAATTAAAAAAAGGTTGATTTATAGTTTATTTAAAAGTCAAAAATGGGCTTTATTAAAAAGTTTGAATTTGTATTAAAAATTATACATAGTACAATATTGGGTTAAAAATTACACATAGTCCAATATTGTCCATTTAAATGTTATCTTTAAACATCCATTCTTCTAATATACCATCAGCAATTCCCATCGTATTTTTCATTCTTCTTTTAAGTATATTCCAGAGTGATTCTACATTTTATGTATGGACACCATTCACTAGATTTACAAAATTAACTGAATAGTTAACAATTTGTAATATAATTTTTAAATCAAACAGACACCTATAACTTCTCCAACATCCCTATAAACAATTGTATCAAGTCTGAAAACCTCAACTAAAATTAGAATTAATGATTCAAATGATCGATCAGAAACTAGCTTTACAAAATATTTTGCAGGTTTTAGCTCGTTTCAGCAATTCCAAAGACCCATTTATCAGAATTTGATACTCTACAAACATGATATTTTTGCTTATATTTAAAAATGCTTTCGTCCACTTGGCATACTTTATTTCTTCCACCTTATCTACCTGAATTTGCAGATAAATATTCAATGGCAACAATCTTAATTTCTTGTAAATTTTCTGCAGTCAGATTGCTTAATTCAAGACTTTTAATTACAATGATAGCTTTGTAAAGAGGAATTGTTAAATCCTCAAAAAAACAATAAATTCTAATGCTTATTCTATTTTGGAAGAGCATGCATTTTTTGTAACATATGAAAGCTTCATTATCAACTGATCTGTTGTTTTTTGTCAATTTTAACAGATCTCTATAACCACTTCAATAAACATATGTTTTTAAAATACCTTTTGCTCTTAAGTATTGGAATTATGCTGCTGTATTATTAACATATTTGTAAAAAAAAAGCTCCTCAATTTCAGACATCTTAATTATTAGAGGGTTAAAAATTACACTTATGTATGTAATTTTTAACCCAGATCCAAAAGCTTATGTGTAAAATCAAAAACAGAATATGTTATTATAAAAAATAAGGGTTAATATCACTTTTAAAAAGAAATTGTACCATTTCTTATTAGTATGAATAAATAAAAGGCCTTTAAACTTGATTCTAAAGATTTTTTGTTTATAATACAATTATTTCCTGATTAAATTTTAAAAAATGTGGCATATTATTTATTGGTTGAAATGATACAGAAAACTTAAATTTGGTTACTAGAAATAAACTATTCAAAAGCTATTTTTTAGTTCATAAACTTATTTGAATAATAGTTTTACCAAATCTAGTTGTAAATAAAACTTTTCATTTCAAATTTCAATGATAAAATTTGAGATATTTTTTAACAAAAGAAATTAATTAATTCAAAGATAATTTTTCAACTATTTTTTAATATTTTATATCACCTTTTTAACTACAAAGAGTAAAACGCTATAAAACATAATCTTCTAATATACAGGATGGAGTAATAAAAGTAACAACATTTCTAAATGTGATTTAATTACGTATAAGTAGTTAATTATACACAAAACAGAATAAATATTTGATTATATGAAATAATTATTAAAATTATTTCTAGTCATCATTCGAGCATTTAATTAGTCTATTGTTTAAATCATCTGTTTTTATAACATTTTATACCCAATTGAAAAAAAATAACTAAAAAAATTCATTTTTAGTTAAAAAATTTGTGAACTGAAAAATAAGTGATTAAAAGAACGTGAACAACGATGAATCAACAGAACTAAAATCCTAAATTGGTTTAACAAAGTATTTTAGAATATTATTGAAGGGAATAGTTTATATATAGTTTTAATGATTATCTTCACAGTCTATAAGTCAGCTGGAAATAGAAATACAAACTTATATAATATATATATAAATTGGTTCTTATATTATAAAGTAAGATTTAAAACTTAAAAAGTAAATCTTGATATCTGGTAGAAGCTAAATAAAACTATAAAATTAAAACCCATGTAACACCGTTAGGAACTATTTGAATAATTTTTTAATGATATTTATTTATGAATTATCTAGTTTAAAGACTAAAACATATTTACCCTTTATTTAAACATTAAATTATCAAAATAATTATGTTTATTAATTAGAAAGAAGGTAATTTCTATCAAAGATTCAAATTTTCGTTTGAAGAGATTAGAATTATAAAAATATTTTGTTTATTTAAGCAGGCATCAACTCTTTAAACAATAATTTCTAGTCAAAATATACTTAAAATTTAAGCAATCTAGCTCCATCTCGCACGTACAGAAATAATATAAAGTTTCTATAAAAGGATAATATTAACCTGATAAAGTCAGATATATAGCTAACAAAGAGTTCAGTTGTAAATTAATTAAATTATTGCATATAGAGTGAATTACAATAAAAAAATTATCATGTTTGAGAGTTTCAAGTTAGTAAAAATTAAATAATGGAAAGTCTGAAGGAAAGTTTTATTTACAGAAAGTAAAGTATTGGTCGAAGCCTAAAAAAGTTTTTTAAAAGCAAATACTAAATATTGGAAATGATTTCTGATTGGCTAAAAATTTTATGAAAATTGTGTGGAGAATTATTATTAAATTATATTTTGAAAAAAGTCATGCTTAGAGATGTTTATAGTTTTTTAGTTTTTTCGATACATTAGAATTTTATGCCCGATAGGAATTTCACGCCCCAATTAACATTAAAAAAATATAAAAATGGGTCGAAAAGTTCCGAAAGAATAATAGAAACCGAGATAGTATTTTCTGTTGAGGAAATCACAATTTTAAAAATTTTAGAGGCTTATATAAGTGATAATTTTAGTAATCAGTTAGTGCAAAACATTTTTCTTGCTCGGTTGGACTAATACAAAATGAGGTAAAGTGCAATAAATGTGGATCAAATCGCCATATGGAATATGTAAAGAGATCCCTTTCTATTGATTGATATTTGTGCAAATGTAAAGCTATATGTAAATCCCAGAAAAACGTATGATTTGGTAGCTTATTTGAATAATCAAAGATTTTGTTGAAAAAAATATTTATGATTATGTATAAATACATAAAATGATTGCAATTCTTTGAGATTGCATATGAATTAAATATTTCATCAGACCGTAAGTATGTTTTGCGAAACAATAATGGAGATAATTATCGAGGCTGTAATTAATAATATTTGGTTGATAAAATTTTTTGATGAAAATGTTCTAGTGAAGATTTTTGAAATCAACAAAAGTTGGTTTACTGAAGGATTGTGGTACATTGGGAGTAGAGAAACGGGATCCAAGTATACAATTCTATTACCAGTCTTAAATAGAAACAAGCAAACAATTTACAGGTTATTTTGAACAATTTATACCTGATACCAGTATAATAAACGTTGAGTAGAGGGCATATGGTGATGCTCTAAGATAATTGGTGGATATGAACACCAAACAGAAAATTATTCGGTCAATTTTGTAGAGCTAAATAAGTTTCTAGTATATACTAAGCATAATAGGGGATTTTGGTCTGTTTATAAAAAAATTTCTGACTAATTAACATGCAATAAATTCTGATGTGCTTTTTGAGTACCTATAATAATATTTATTGGAGTTAATAATAAAAAGAAGGTTGACTGGATTATTAAAATTAATAAAATTTATTTAGTATGCTTCTTTCTTCTTTTATGTTTTATTAATTTGTTTCCGGGATGAAATTCTCATGTACTGTTTTTTCTTTATGTGTATAGTATTATTTAATGAGTATATTGATTTTATGTAAATTAAGCTTTTTAATTAAAAAGTTGAGGAGTTTTATACAGTAATAACTCAACCTACGAGATTAATTCGTTCCATTACCTAACTAGTTTGTCGATCATCTCATAAGTCCATCGAATTATTTTTTTACATTTAAATTAAAGGAAAAAAATTTAATTGATTCCAACCCTTTAAAATTCCCCCAAACACTGTATTATACATAAAAAAGGCATGTTTTTTTCATACAAACCTGTTAATGCAGTTGAAATAATCATTAATAGAATGAGAAAAGAAGAAAATAGACATTGAACAGGTAATTCTGTGAATATTTACGTATGATTACTGTATAAGCTACGGTAGAGAAGTCTAAGCAGGAGGAGGGAGGGCATGGAGACGGCGGTAAACTTGAATCATACAGTTACGATACTTTACTGTAATTTTAGTTTAATTTTATTTATTTTTAAACAACAGTAGGCGGTGATGCACCAAATAGCAGCAAATACACCAGCTAGCCATCTGTGGCGGTAAATTCAAAATCTTCAATTTTTGAAAATTTTTCACCTCGTAGCTCGAACTTTAGCTAGTTGTGTCAAGCAGAAATTTACTCCGAGTTCCATCTCGAAGGTCAAAAATCTCGTAGATGGAGCTGCTCGTAGATCGAGGTACTACTATATTAATTTGAGTTATTATGAAAAGCAATTAACAAAATGACCGATTAAAACAAAAGTTGAGGATTTTTAAGTAAATAATAAATAATTTAGTAAAAATATGTCCTTATGGTATACTATTTTTCTATATTATTTAGAGTTTAAATCATCTATGATTTTAACATAATAGTTAGTATAAACTTATTTTAGAATCATATTTGAGTCATGCAGTGTCAATCAAATTTATTCCTTTTTATAAAAAATAATTGTTTCATCTTTTAATAAATTTTTTTAATTTCTGCCATTATTTAAAGGTCTTTTTGACTAAACATTAATTTTTCTATATTTTACTGATTAATATCATATCTTCAATTATTTAGACTTATAAAATGTTTTAATATTAGTTGCAAAATAATATAAATTGATACCAGTTTTTTTTGCATTTTTATATTGCATAATTACTAATATCAAAAAATAAACAATTTTAATAACTTAATTTATAAATAATTATCAAGTACAATTTTCTCTAATCTAAATAATAAAATTTTGATTCTTGAAGGTTATAAGTATTAATTTAAAATTCTCTATTATCACTTATGAACAGGATTTTTCAATAATAATTTTATATTATTATACATTTACCAAGTTATTGTATTTTTATATGACAAATTTAAAATATCTTCAATGCTAGTAAATTAGACAAATGTTGTATGTACAGTTGTACTTATCTAGTAATAACAATATTTTTTAGATTCTTTACTAGTATTTACATACATAACATCATAAAATTGTGTAAAAATGGATGTAGTCATCCATGTAATTTTTTGCTAATAAAGACTAAAATTTTGTAAATCTTTTAGTTTTTAAGAAAACTAAATAACTAAAGCAATTATTTTTTCTCAAATATATTTTATATGAAAAAATCTGGGTATTTTCCCACTTTAATGTATTTATAAACAGTACAGGCTATTATTTTTTGAATTTTATCATTAATTTTTATAGTTTTTTTTTAATTTTATAACTATTGAAATAAGAATTTAAATTAATGTTCGCATAATACTCAACTATCATTTATAACGTAATTATTTATCAATAATTTTTTTCAACTTAGATGATTCGATTTTCTTTTTTTATAATTGAATCTTGATATATTATATATATTTCCCTTCAAGATCTATTAAATAGTTGAAAACTCATTATGATATATTAAATTTTAAGGATAAAAATCTTCCAAAAATCACAATTTTTTTTCAATTACTGGTCATTATTTGTAACATAAAAAAAATAATTGTTTTGAATGCAATATTTCTATAAATTAATTTAATTAAAACATTTTTTCTTATTTGCTTAAAAACCATTAATCATCTCTAGAAAGCAAGTAATGCCTAATTGAATTTAATCGTAATAGTCTTTTGAGCACATATGAACAATAATTTTATACAAATATAAACACTGACAAATTATTTTATCTTTTTTTTAACCAAGTAGAAAACAAAAACGTTAATTTTTTTTATTAATACTAAACAGAAATTTCATAGATTTCTTAGATAAGTTGAATAGTTCAGAAATATAATTACAAGCAAATTCAATTTATGCATTCAAATTTTAATTTTGTTTAATATGATTTACTGTTGATAATATTTTTAAATTTTCACTCATGTAGTTGCATATCTATTGAAAAATCCTAAATGTATATAATATATATTTATATATATTCAGCTTTCATGAATTTTATTTGTGTACTTCTCTATTAATATAAAATTTTACCCAAAACCAATGATAATATTCAGAACAACATTTATAGTGTATTTATATATAGATACTTAAAACAAGAATTTTTAGTAATTTAATAACTTCTGATATAAGATAATAAACTTATTAAAAATTTTTATGAAAACATCCATGCCGAATTTTTATACAAATTACTTAGAACCAATAATAGCCTGTGATGTGAACGAACAGATAAAATTCTAGCAAGCATTTGGCATTTTGAAGCGGTCTATCTACTATGTACACTTCAATGAACAGATAAAAGAGGTTCTTTGTTAGAATATAAAAGACAAAATGATAATTAAGTGTTACAATAAAGTATATAAAAAGTATAACATTACTCAGCGCTTAGGATCTCAAAGTTTTTTGGTAAATTATAATATTACCTACAAAGATTTTTTAAAGTTATTGTGGAAGTTTTTACAATAAATTCAATTTCTTGACATAATCAACGAAATTGATTGTGGAAAAAATACACTTAATAAATTTTAAGCCTTTTGCGTCATTTATGTAAAAGATATAATGAAATAAATCCAATAATGTTAGGTGGTGAAGGAATTTTTGTTAATTGTATGAGATCAGTTTTTAGAAATATACCAAATATCACCGTGGAATAGCTACAACACAATAATTTTGGGTTTTTATAATTTTTGATACAAGCTTTGTGCCTTCCCGTAGTTTTATGGTTTGAGTTGCTCATTTTTTCTGTAGAAGTTCTTCTGCCTATAACTCAACAACATGTTAGAGAACGTTTAATTGTAAATACCGATTGTTGGGCCACATAAAATAATATAACTACATTGGGATTGCAACATAATACTGTTAATTATGGACTATATTTTGTTAACTCGACTACTTGTGTACATTCACAATTTATTGTATTATCCTGGGAAAAATTAAAACACAGTCAGAAAAAAATGAAAAATATCGATTTTAATGTTATCGACGAGTATTTGGCAACATTTATGTGGTGGGATAATGTTTTTCGCAAAGATTCCAAGAAGTTGTTAATTTAATAAATTTATTTTTTAATTTTGGCAGGCAAATTTTAATTCTAAAGCTAACTTTTTTCACCAAAAAATAAATAATATTTTCTTAAAAACTTATTAATAGTCTTGATTATTGTACTTTTTAATTTATAGATTTTTCATTTAAAATTATTTCGAAGTTTTAAAAAATACAACCTGAAGCAAAAAAAGCAAATGTTTTTAAATTGATTTTAATTTACTTTAATCGACTTTAATGAGTAAAAATTAGATTATATAAACTGTAAAACCTTCTTTTTCACAATTTATTGAGCTCAAAATAAATAAAATGTGCAAAAAATGAAAATTTAGGTTTTATTCACAGAAAATTATTCGGAATATCCGTTACTTCTTACTATTTCGCCTAGATCCAATTATCATAATTTCAAATAAGATTTTTCTGTAATTTTAAATGTATAACTGTCAACAATTGACAGGTTTATAGAAAAAAATTCAAATAGTTAATTATTTAAGTAAACAAAAGTTATGAAAAATGAAAACTACTCACAAATCAAAATATTCATTTTTCTAAAGGTAATATCAAGATAAATAGCCTTATAAGTTGTACAAAACTAATAATGCATATGAAAATTTAATAAAAAAAAGTGTCACTATGGACTGTTTTATTAAATTTAAGATTTAAAGCAAGCATGCCAAACTCAAATCTCAACACGAGCCAAATAATTAATATTAAGTTTTATGTAGGCCGCAAAAAAAAAATAAATGAATTAAATGGGTAGATAAACTAATTTTATTTTGAAAAGTATAAAAAAGGAAAAAAATTTATTTTTTTCCAGATTTTTTGCACCTTTTCTCTGCATCTATCTTTCTAAATTCGGGTGAAATCTTGTTTGCGGTGATTAGTTTTAAACCTGCCCAAGATGGCAGTCAGTAATTCTTAATCTGGTTGTAGATATTCCCTTTCATACGGGAAAATAAATGCTTGCACCTTTACGTACTTCCAAGCATGGGTATAATTTTATATGCAAATAGTCGAGTGTTCTCAAATCTGGCTTTAAATTATTTGTAAAATTCAGCCACTTTAAATTCAGAGAATTCTGATTCAAATTAGAATCACACTGGATATTGATAATTTACATTTGCATATCGCTGGGGACACATTCAATATTTACTGAGAAAATCGAAGAAAAAAGATAAAAATTGTCTTCTAACGATTTGAAATCTGCAAATCTCGTTTCAAATTCATTTCTTAAACTTGAAATTTTTCCTGCGTATATTTTATACAATAAAGTTTCACCTAAACTGGATTTATACGTTTCGCATGTCAAAAAATGCATTAAACTTTCATTTTTAAACTGATTTTCTCAAAGAACTAGCTTACATTTGAATGCATTAACTTGGTCACACATGTTGGTAATGATCTGATCCTTCCCTTGTAGTTTCAAATTTAAATCAGATAAGTGTTTCGTGATGTTGACCATAAAAGATAAATCTTGCCACCATAAAGTATCAGAAAATAAGGAGATGTCTTGATTCTTGAGTGTAAAAAAATAGCATACTTCTTCTTTTAAATCTCAAAATTGTTTGAGAACCTTGGATCATGATAACCAACGTACTTCAGTATAGTACGACAATCCAGAATATTCGCTTTCTAATTCAGTCAAAAACCTAGCGAACTGTCGTTGATTTAAACCCCGTGATCTTATAAAATTGATGTTTTCTTAAATCGGATTCAACACGTTTTCCATTTTTATTACCTTAGTATACAATACTTCTTGGTGAATAATACAGTAGGTATGATGAATCATGAATCATCATAAATTTTGCGTAGCTTTTTTTGCAGCAATGCTACAAATCCGTTGCTTTTTTCGGTCATGGAAAGAGCTCCATCTGTTGCTACAGATAAAATTTAGACGCTGGCAAATTGTATTTATGCAGAAGTTCATATACGATTTTGAATATATCTTCTCCCGTATTGATGCCATGCATTGGTGCTAGTTCCAATAATTCTTCATAAATATTTAATTCTGTATCACATGCCTGGAAAAAAACTACCAAGTGCGCAACGCCCATAATATCCGTACCTTCGTCACAAGCAATAGAGAAAGCAAAGAAACATGTTTATTTATCTTTGACCTGATCACTTTAATTCACGGTCCTATCAGTAACTCTCTCCACGATGGTATTTCAGGACATAAAAATTGATCTGAATGCCTTTACACTTCCAGGACAAACAATTTCTTCGGATTTGATAAGACACTCTAATAAAATCTTCTTCAGTAAAAGTTTTTGAGTGTTTGGCTATCAAGTCCGATAGTACGTAGCTTGCGTGGACCGCCACTTCACCTTCATCTATAACTTAAATGAACATTGAATGTTGTTTTTTTAAGCTCAACTTCAACTCTTTTAACTTTTCTTGCCTCATTAATCCTTCGTAATTATCATATTCCTATTTAAGTTGTTCATAGTGACGTTGAATATTATATATTTTGGGCACACCAATCGCACTATTACATATCAGACAAATGATTTTATCGTTTGTTTCGATGCAAAAATACTCCAGTTCCCACTTTTTTCGAAAAAATTTTGATATTCTTAAGCAATTTTCCGTAGATTTTTACTGCCGTTCGGCGCCGATAGAGACAATCAATATAATGGATTAAAATTTTTTTATGTTTAAAAATAGTAAAAATTTTTTGATAAAAATCAATATTTATTCATAGTTAGTTAGCATGCACAAAATGTAGTAGGAATCAGTAAATATATATATTAAAAATATGGTGTTCTAAAAAAAATAACCCGCTAGAAAAAAGACAAATACCTATCTCATAATATATTGCCGACAATTATAACGCAATAAACATACTTTTTTTATTTCATCGGGAACGAAGTTATGATTCGTTTTTAAAAAAACTTTTATGGTTTTTATTTTTTCAATTAAGACATAAAAATTATAATAGCTTCTTTCAATAGATATAAGTTTTCTTGTTTCAGATACGTTTTTAGAATTTTTTCCCTATTTGAAACATTGATTGGGCCATTTTACTTAGTTTTCGTTTTAAGCACGATACTACTAAACGTGTTTGTTATAAAAAAAGATTATCAGAAAAATATATATTTATATTTCTGTACTAAAATATCTTGTGGGCCGCATGTTTGAAACTCTTATCTAAATGTTTACATTTGGTTGACCAAAAAAAAACAAATTTAAGCAAAACAAATAGTATACAGTAAAAACCCTCTATAACGAACCCACTTATAACGAAAGTTTCTATAAAACGAACAATAAGTTTTCAAAACAAAGAAAAATCGAGTTAAAAATCAAGAAAAATGCCTGAAAACTTTTTAAAATTGGAAAATGATATTAAAATAAACTGTGGTTTTTTCTTTATATGTTAGGTTTTTGTATGAATTTGCCTGGTAATAAATTTGGGAGAATATCAGCCTTTTTTATTTTTTAGGGTTCCCTCCTTATAACGAATATTTCTTGTTTTTTTTAAATTTATGTAAATTAATTCATAAAAAAAAATTACCTCTCGTTAACGCATGGGTGTAACAAGAAAAAGGCAGTCAATAGATGTTGAATAAAAACTTGAAATGTTTGATTCTTATAAGAAAGGAGTCAAAAAAGTAATATAAAAGCAGATCATGGGATATCAGGATCAATTTTAAGAGATATCCTAAAAATAACGGATGAAGAATAGGAGGAGATGAAGCCAATGAATCCTAAATCTAAAATAAAAACGTCAAAAATTAAAAATCTGGAGTTAGAAAACTTCATGGAACAGTTTGTTGTAGAGTGCAACACTTTTGAATTTAATAAATCAGGAATGATACTAAAAATTCCAGCAATCAGATATTCAGAAGAACATGAAATATCAGGATTTAAAGGCACAAATAGTTGGCTGTATAGATTTAAAAAGTGATACGGAATGTCATCAAGCAAAATAGTCAGAGAAAACTAAAATGCTGATAAAAATGCAGCCAAAGAATTTTTAAGATGCATTGAAACAAAAGTTCAGGGATATGAGCCCAAAAATATACTTAATTTTGATGAATCCGGATTGTTCTGGAAACTTTTCCTTATTAAAACAATTGCATAAACAATTTTTTAAATCAAGGGGACTAGAACGGTTAAAAACAGGCTTAGCGTACTGTTTGGAGTCAGCCAAACCGATAAAAAGCTCAATCCGCTTATTATAGGAACTAGCAAATCACCAAGAGCATTCAAATATATAAATATTGAATCATTGGGCGTTTGTTATGATCTTAATTTATCAGCTTGATGACAAAGGACATATTTAAAGCTTATTTTGAAAGTATAAATAACCAATTTATATCCGAAAATCGTAAAATTCTAGCGATACATGACAATTGTAGTTCACATACTATCCCAAACTATTCAAATATTAAATTTTTATTTTTACCTTTAAATACACCCTCGCCTATTCAACCACATGATCAAGTTATAATTTTAGACTAAAATTTCGCCAATACTTTTAAAATTACATTTTTTCATTAATACCTGATACATTAAAAAGCAATATTTCTAATTTTAACGTATTTGATGCAATTCAGCATACTATATGTGCATGGAGACAAGTAAAGAATATTACGATAAGTAATTGTTTCAAAAAAATGTATACTTATCATCTTGATCAAGTATCAACAACCCTCATTTCTTATCTCGAAGAAGAAATAAATATGATGTCAACGTTAAATAGCATACATCAAGATCATTTAAACGTGCCTATGATGGTACAATATTTGGATTGCGATTCAAACATAATTTTATTGAACTAGGAACCTTTGAAATTTCAGCTTGTGCACTAGAAGAATCAGTTAAATTTTCAGAACCAGAAAGAGTAACCAAACTGAAAAATCTTAAAAAGGATTTAATTGCTATAAAAGAAAAATTATATCTAATAGAGCCATCATTAGCCATAAAAATTGTTGAATTGGAAAATTTATTTAATGATTTAATAAATAAGTAGCTTATTTTTTTTATCTTTATTTTATCATTTTATGGGTTTTCTTTTTAAATTTTTTATTTCTATTTCTATTTTTCTATGATCCCCCTCTATAATTAAAAACTCGTTATAGAGGGGTAATTTTTCCGGTCCCAACTACTTGTTCGTTATAGAAGGGTTTTACTGTATACAATTTTTAATGATTTTTAAAATTATAGATTACCCATTACGTAAATTTCTTAGTATAATCCTAGGCAATGAGTCTATATTTAAACTCTAAGAGTTTCTATGGGATTTTAGAGAAAATTTAACAACTCAATCTTTTGATAATATCACATATAAACCAAAAATTGGAGGTGGCGTATGTGGGATGTATTTATTATGGAAAACTTTTTGTAGTAGATGAAACTATAGATAATTTAAGATACAATAAACTTTTAGTAAAAATAAATAAAAATTTGGATTCATATGAGTTTAAAAAATAGGTTTTTAAAATCCAACAAGACAATTTTTTATGTAATTAATTAAAAAGACCATTAATTTTTTGTTGAAAAACAGTATAAAGATGTTAAGTTTATCAGATCGTTTAATTAAAAACCTAAAAATAATGATAAAAAATAGATAAGAAATAATAAATACAATCTTGGATTTTATTTACCCCTAAATATGAATACCGAAGCCATCAAAGACTTCTTAATAAGCTGTTTCAATGATAAGCTGAATGCTGGCTTTTACAGACTCAACTTCAGTCACGATTTAAGATATTTTCAGGTTGGTGCAACAGTCCAATGACTATTCAAGAATGTACAAAATATTTTGAGAATTTTTATTGCCCATGCACGAACACTCTATTCATCGAATATAAAAAGCTTAGGTCAATACGAAACGGTTCCTTCTACGAGACACTCTGTAAGGATATGACTAGGGTTCTTAAAGTGCTGCTCTGCTGGATTTCTAACCAAACCAAGCATTCTATCCAAACTGATGTCGCAATATCAGCCCAACATTTTTATAAAGATTATAAATAAATTGATCTTGTTGATGTAGCATGAAAATAACATGGGAAGAACATTAGGGGTTCAGGTACTGTTTTCAAGGGGATAAAATAATGATTTTTACAAATGTAAAAGTCATCATGCTTGATCATCAGAAAATAGAACTGATGCACTTGTAATCGTCAAGTGTGCTCCGCATTTTACCAGAATATAAATCAGAAATGATACGTGATAAAAGGTCTGTGACAACTCTGGCAATAATTGCTTGCAGAGTAATTTCTACCACCATTTTCCCACCAAAAAACTCAGAAAGTACCTGGTGTTGACTGAATCTGGATTCAATCATTAGACGGTATGTCACAAATACAGTTTTGTCGATCATGCCACTGGCGTTCATACCCAGCATGTGGAATCAGTAAAAATGTAATAAAGAGAGCAATAAAGGAAAGAAATGGTGTAAGTACTATCAAATGTCAGCGTTTATAACAGAATTTGTTTTTTGATGGAACAAAAAGGCTAATTTATATGATGTTTTTTTAAAGTAAATTTAATTTTTAATACCAGAAATGGATGTTTAAAACTAAATTTATTTATATTATATTATTTTTAGACTCAGGGCATTTAATTTCACAGCTCCAGTTTTTCTACGAAATCATCTAGAATTGATTCTATTGAATTTTATGGTGATTGATTAAGTGAGAGTTGACAGAATTTAAATTTGTGAATAAATATGATATGGAATACAAAGACTAAATTTCCAAACTTTTTAAATAGTATGCCTGAGAGTATTAAAGAATAGTTGCGTTCCCAATACAAATAATTTTATTTTATTTTCTATTAGTTGCTTGATATTATATTCAATTAAAATAAATATATTTTAAAACACGTTTTTTGTGTTTATGAGTTCATATAATTACATTTTTTTTAACAATGTATATTTAATTATAAAATATGTAAGTATTACTTTTAAAAACTTGTTTCGTGTCTTTATAAACTTGTAATCACAATATATATAAACTGGTGTTATTGAAATGTAAATTAAATCATTTGAACTAATTAAGTGAAAGTTCCATCTTTACAATAAAACTTTTAAAAAATAATTCATATTCTATTTTTTTTTATTTAATAAAAAATTTTTATAATGTGAAAAAGTGTAAATCTGAAAATATCTATTTCAATAGACTGCTATATGAGACTAATGGAAGAATAAATCGGATTTAGTAAATAATTCATATTCTATTTTTTTATTAGAATATTTAAATATAGGGGTTTCGATCTATTTCATGATTGTTGCAATCAATTTCATAATTGTTAAAAATAATTTAAATTTATCATAATATAAAAAGAATTTTGTAATTAATTGCAGAATATTTTAAAAAATCTTTCATTTGGTTAATCTAAATTTGTTACACTATTAAATCCCATGTAGAAAGCTTTAGAGAAGCAATACAGCAGCACATAACCGTTATTTCCTAGAGAAGTTGACAAATTTACCAAACAAATTGTTAGGTACAGCCCTAGTAGTGAGAATGGGATATTTAGAGTCAGGAGTAGTAGAACAGAGAGAAGTTTGTCTGACAACAAATCAGCCTGCTCTGTAGAAATACTTAGTTGTTTCTAATGAAGACAGGCAGAGAATTGTATCAAAGACACTTTAATTACATTCAGTGTCAGCAATCGCTCGAATGTACGAAAAGAACTACCAGACAGGAAATAGTATTTTGAAAAACTATTTAAGAACTGGTGAAGTCCTGTAAAAAAAGAGCGGTGACAGGCGGTCGAAATTAACTTTACAAGTAAAAGAGGCTGTGCTTGCCTATGTAGACCAAGAGTGCACCAAGACATTAAATGAGTAGGTGGATTGGTTGCAGACAAAATTTAATCTTAATTTTTTATGAGCTCTATAAATCGTGAATTAGGCGGATTCCACTACACCTTAGTGTCTTACTTTGGTTCTAGAAAGAAGAAATTTTTAGAGAACAATTGAACTTTGAACTGAGTATTCGGTCAGTTATTGAGCGTGGGAAATCGATAACGATGACAAGAACTTTGTTTTTCTTGACGAAGCTTGGTTTGCCGTTTTTACTCAACCAAGTTGAGGAAGACAGGTTAGATGAGAATCAGCCTATCTTACTGTCCCAGCTGCACAAAGTAGAAATATTTTTGTTGTTGCGGCTATGAATAAATATGGTATAATTTACCATAAAATTAATGAAAGAGCAGTAAATGGTTAAGATTTCAAACAATGCTGGCTTGAAATCAAAGAGTTTTGTCAAAGCAAGGGATTTAATTCTCCGGTTTTCATAATGGATAATGCAAGAATCCATCATTACAGAGGATTGGAGGATGATGACGAAGTTTCTTCACTTCGAAAGAAATATCTACCGCCATATTTCCCTTTCTTAAAACCAATTGAAAATGTATTTTCAGTTTGAAAAAATGGGATAATTTGTGGAAAAGCTCAGAAAGAAAATCAGTTAAGAAGATTAATTACAGAAAAATTTAATAAATATTACACCTGAAATCTGTAGTTCCTTAAAAAGGAAAATGTTAAGCTATTTGCAAAGAGCGGAATTGGGTCAGGAAACACTTGAATAATTAATTAAATAGAATTTTGGTTTACTCTTTAACAATGTTTTTAACTTTTATGTTGACATTAAAGTTTTTATTTAATTGATTACAATAATTATGAAATGGATTGGGACAGTTATGAAATAAATAAAAAAACCCTATAATTATAATAAATATGTAAAAATCAGTCATAGGTGTATACTTTTATTTTTGTAGAGAAATATATCTTAAGTTATATTCTGGAACCTTATTTACAAGTAATAAACTTCAATTTCGTTTTTTTTAACCGCAATCGTGTTTTTTTAAACTTCAGTTTCGCGATTTTAAAGTTTATGTTTATTCAATATAATTATAAGGATTGATCTTTGTAAAAGAATCAAAAATTTAGTTTTAGAACATTAATTAAACTTTCTCAATTCTCTTAACATGTTTCGGTAGTATCCTGCATAATCATCAACTGTTATTTTTGATAAACCCTCATTAATTAATACATTTAATTCATCTTAGTTTCTAGGCTCTGATGTTCTTATAAAGTGTTTCCATTTACTAAACATGTTTTCGATTGGATTAAATTTAGGTGTATAGGGTGGTAGAAAGAATAATTGATGATTTTGTCTTTTAAGTATTTCTTTTATCTCATAACATTTATGGAATGGTACATTGTCCATAATAAAATTACATTGAAAATACCCTCTTTCCCGTAATAATGCAATTTAATCAACAATAAAATCTTTAAATGTTATTGCATTAAAGGCATGTGTTTGTATTCTAAAAAATGTCTCCCCGTACTTGTTAATTCCACAATATATGCTTATGTTTAAAGCTCTTATCCCCAGTGCTATTTATCAGTGTTTTTCAACCAGTTCCCTCCCATTTTTTGGTCTAATGCATACATTAAAACCGACTTTATCAACGATAAAATCTTTAAATGTTATTGCATTAAAGGCATGTGTTAGTATTCTAAAAAATGTCTCCCCGTACTTTTTAATTCTATAAGATACGCTTATGCTTCGAGCTTTTATTCCCAGTGCTATTTATCGGTGTTTTTCAACCAGTGCTCTCCCATTTTTTGGTCTAATGCATACATTAAAACTGACTTCATCAACAAAAAATATAATTTTATCATCAATTTTACCTAGCATATCTAGAAAGCTTGCTGCATATATTTTTCTAGATTCAAAAACAGCATCAGTTGTACTTCTTTCAGTAACAACTTTTATTCTTTTAAGTGAATAGTGCAAATTTTTTAGTGTTTTACTAATTTCTATTTCGATTTACCTATATTGAACTATTTACTTATAAGCAATTTGATTGTTTTTAATGATGTCACATTGTTCATCGACCTTTTCACGTATAACGTCTTAATTAGTCCGTTATTTTAATTGCCCAGGCCCATCCTTTAGCTTTTTGTTTACTCTATTTTCATTTTGGTAAACTTTAATTTACAAACTAATCGTAGACTGGATATTTAACAATTTTTGAGATATTTATTATTTTATTACCATTAACATAAGAATTTATTATAAGTTCCTGCACATCATTTCCGATTATTTTGCATAATATAAGAGTAAAATCGCAAAATTTATATTCAAACTAAAACTATGAACAACAACTCTTTCCATGAAACTGTTTTGAATCATGATAGAGAAGAAACTATTAAAAGCACTAATTTTCGGAGATCATATTAGAATTTTTACACTTCAGGATTTTATTCTTAAACTGGCAATCGTATAATAAAATTTAGGTTGTTTTGGATGTATTTGAATCAAAATACAGACATATAAGTTATAATACATTCAAAATATTGTATACCTATATAATAAAATATTGTTGAATAAAGTTGACTATTAATAGGTTTTTATAATATATAATAAACATGAATTTTATATATTATCGTTTATTTTTTTATTTTAATTTTAGAAATAATTTAAAAGGTACATAAAGGATCTATTATATGTACTTTTGCTTCCAATCCAGTATTTTATTATAATTTTTCTACAGAAAATATTTTTCTTAGAGAAGAAATTATTTAAATAAATATTTTTACTAAAAAAGTCAGAAATCAAAAATGATTTCATAATGTGAATTTAATGAAAGACACATATAGCATAATCATAAAATTCAAAAAAACATTTTTTATTACAGAGATTTTTCTTGGAAAAGAAATTACTTAAATTAATATTTTTACTTAAAAAGTCAGAAAATTAAAATGATTTTATAATGTGAATTATATGAAAGACACATAGCATAATGATAAAATTCAAAGAAAACTTTTTTTAATTACCGAGATCTTTGATTTTGCAAAAAGAACATTAATGATAAATTTAAGTATAAAAGTATAAGATTTAGATAAAAATTACATCATCGAATCGGATAAACTTGAAACTCATACTAAGAATCTGTTAAATAAAAGCAAATATTATTAGATTTATTAAGAGTAAAAATGTTAATTAATGGCTATTAAACACATTGTGTATCCATAATTTCATCATTCTATCTGCAAATAAATGCTTATTTTTTAAATTAGGCTGCTATTCTTCAAATAAATAGTTAATTGGGAAAATTCTGGCTTATTTTATTCATATTTATCTTAAATAAGAAACTGCTATTATTAACTAAATTTACGGTTCTAAGATTTATTATTTTGAACATATTTAATGAAATAATGACTCGAACTTGAATACAGTTTAAACCATATCATTCAGTTACATTGCTTACTTGTAAAAATATTTTTAAAAAATAACATTATTTGGTATTCAACTATCAAGGTGAGGATATACTTGGTTTTAAAATTTTAATATAACTATAGGTAATTTACGCTAATTTTATGTAGATTTTGTTATTTAAGAAACAATATTATTAAGATTTATCAAAACCTTTTTGATATATTTATAAAAATCTGAATAATTGTTAGTCATGGTTTCATTAAGAATAATATGCTTACTAAAATAAATTTGTTCTTTAATGTATTAAAGATCTAAATCATATTTATTTCTGAGTGTTTTTAAAATATAAATAACATAATTTTACATAAATATTGACAGTCAACATGAGCCATATAATTTTTTTATGTAAAAAAACATAAGATTTATGTCAATAATTCAGAAAATAACAAAAATCGATTTACTAATTATCTATATTCTGCAATTCAACTATATCATATATCAATTGATTAATATAAATATTTTTAATTTTTGTTTTACTAAAATCTACAAAAATTTAATGGGTTTGATTTTCACTAAGCAAACCGGTCAAAATCTTAAAGTTATCTGATAATGCAATTTTAAATCTATTAGATAATATAAAAGGAAAAAATAATATCAGAAATTAAAATTATATTTTTTAACAAAAGATCATATTAGTCCATGCTATAAATATATTAAAAAGCAAGCTTATTTAAAGTTTTTAAATGCTAAGAACAAATAAAAATGTTTCTAGTTTCAGAATCATATAAACAAATTGATGTTTCATTTCAGATGGGTAAATAGCATTTAAAAGTAAGCCTATATTATTTAATTTGATAAACTTTGATGTTTGAACTCTAATATAAGTGATTTCTGGACTATTATAGGTTAAAATACACCTAAATACCCCCAGCTTCAAATCCATAATAAAAAACTTTTTTATTTAAAAAAAAACATCTCGAAATAAGATATTTAAGCCTTAAATGTGTCTATGAGAGATTCCCAAAGTCTCAAATTTTTTGTCTACTCCATATAAATTCAAACAATCTTTTTTGCAATTTTTTTTTGACACTATATCACAAAAGTTCTGATTTTTACCCCATTTCATGTTCCTTCAATAGTATTAGTATCCTTTCCTTCAGGACTTATGAAACTAATACTGTGATTAAAGCAATGTTAAGTATAGTTTGGATTCTTTTTAAACTTGTCATAACCCTTCCATCGGTCAGTAATAACTATTGAACTAGGGTGCAAATGATTTAATATCAGATCATTCAAAGTATTTCCAGCCCTAACCCCAAAAACTACAACAAAAAACCTTCCTTTTGGTTTTTTTAAGTAATTAAACCTGGATGGGTGTACTTAAGGGCTTTAAAGCCTTAAAAGCTATAATATCATTTCATATTGATTATTTTTCTTAGAGACTTATGTCGCCATTTAAATATCTGGTGCCTTTTTTCCCAACTCAATTAATAGAAAATAATTAACCATATAATTTACTTAAATAATTAAGTTCATCTAAGTCTTACCTAAAGAATTATGTCTTCAGATGCATTCTGCAAGATATAAGTATATCTTTACACCAAAAATATTTATTTTTAGTCTTTATTCTATACTTAACCTTTGCATAATATTATTCACTATTTCGAGTATGGGTACATATAGTAAGATTAATAAAATGGTTACTATGGTTTACACTCATATGTTCAAAATCCAAGCTTGCAATATTATTATACGCAGCCCATTTGTCACACCTTATAATGGTACCCTCTCTGCAAATTTGTTGAATTATTGGTAATATTGTAGCTTGAGATCAATTTTCGATGATTTGTAAATAGATCTTGCTTGGTGAAAAACTTGTATCAGCTATATCAAATACCCATAATTCATATTCTCAAACCCTTCCCCTGTGATACTTAGCCTTTTGTTTAAATAGATTTTGGTCATTTTGACAAATAACGCCCTATCCTCCATGTAATACAGGGTTTTCCTCAAAATATTTTACACAAGCCTGTCTTAAGTCATCATAAAAATCTATGAAAACTCTTTTGTGAACATAACTTCTTCTAAAACATTTACTTACTTTTCTTCATTAAAAAATTTCCGTAATAATTTAATTCCCACTTTTAATTCAAATTTATATCTTTCATATATTGAATTTGTTATGAGTTTAAAATATTTCGTTCATTGCGTTACATAGCTTAGTCATGCATCTAATTGCTCCCATTTTATTTCGTGTATACATTTTGCTAGACATAAAAATAACGCAAGTAGGGCACCTAATTGTACACTTTAAAAAACTGATCCTTTGAAGATATTCATTTATTTCTTCATTACTTGAGTTAATTATCTGTTGAATCTTGGTTGTATAATAATGACTTATCATAATGTAAGGGTAAAACTTTTTAATTTAATTAATTAAACCTCAGGCACTAGATCCGATTATGTTTCTTAAAGTTATCAATGATATAATTTTTCTTTTACATAATAGTTAAATGATTTGTTTCAGAGTAATTCAACTGGCCATCAGTCATATGATAATAAAAAGTTTCTGTTTGAACAAAAGGCGCATGCGGATATTTCAGTGACAAAATTTCAAAAAAAAAATAAAGTAATACTTATATAAAAATTAAATTATAAATTTTAATTAAATTTCCAATTAAAAATCAAGTTAATGCTTTCAAAAATCACGTCAATTTCTCAATATCCTTCATTTTCACAAGTAATAAGTAATTTTTCCTCATTATAAAATTTTGTTCTTAATTCCGGATAGTTACCATTCATATACTGGGCAAACTTAAGCCTTAAAATCTCTACTTCCTCTTGAAAACAAACAATGAACCTTCCGATATTGGGATTAGGCAGCTGCATATCTAATTTTATCCCTCTATGCCAAGCTTTAATGATATTTTTTGTTCGAGTATTCCTATTTAAGAATCTTTAATAGGCAGACCAGTAATTAATGTCAAAACGAGATGCTTTTCCAATTTCACCTAAATAAGTATCTCTAGAGTATATTAAAAATTCTTCAAAAATTCTTTCCAGACTGTTAGAAGAAATATATCTTAAAATGTATGCATACGATTCATGAAAACGAATTGGATTGATGTATGGTAAATTTATGAACATTTTAAAAGTTTCATTTATAAGTATATTTTCTTTATATTCTGACGTTAATCCCAACATTTGTATTTTTCTATATAGAGACTGAGCATAATGAAATGTGCAGCCAAAACTGAACAGGTATCTTTAAAGACAGATGATGCATTTTTAGAGCGACTTTAAAATATACAATGACAATTTTGGGATTGAATAAAGCATTTTCTTTCAAATAATACATAATTTTCTTATAATTCTTCTTGCTTTTATCGGACATTAATACAAATACTAGTGGATGGAATTTTTCAAAAATATATCCTTGTATAGTTAATAGTTGGTAGAAAGATTGCAGTGAAGTTTTAAATGTGCCATCAATCAAAAACACAGTAGTTTTTTAAAATTATTTCTTAAATTCATCACTATAGAAGATGACATATGGATCTTCAGACTGAACTTCTAAATCAAAATGCAAGATTTGATCACCATTTAATTTTTTTTGAAGAATCATCGATATGGCTGGTATTCCTTTTGTCAAATAGCCGTTTCTTTTATTCTTTTGCTCTTTTAAAAATGAATTAATTTTTATTTAGAAGGAGAATGAGACAATACAACACTGGGTAAGCTGCTTGTTGTATTAGTCAAAGATTGACCAAAAGGCTTATTTGTGCTTTTTAATGTTTCTTTTAGTTTCTTGTATTCAATAATGGCCAATCTTTTAGCTTCTGGTTCACTACATGTATGATTTACACTTCTAGTTATTTTTAAATTGAAGTTTAATGATTTGATTTCTTTGCATTTTGCTTCTCTTGCATCTCCACCTTGTTATATAATTTTTCATGTTGTCTTTTCTATAAATTTAGTTATATAAAACCATCAGCTCTTTTCCTCTTTGAGATGGAATAAAATTCATGAAAGGTGAAATTAAAATTAACATTAAAACTTGTTACTGAAATATCCGACATAGCGCTGAAATATCCCGCTGCCGCTAAATGAGTTGTTACAAAGTAATTTAACTGCCATCAGTCATATTAATAAAAAGTTTCTGTTTGAACAATAAAAATACGTGAAAGTTAGTAATAGAGATGTCTAAAATTTTTATTCTAATTACTTGATTATAATATATATGTATGAAAAATATTTTTTGAATTCAAACTACTTTAAAAATTAGAGATGAAGTATTTTATTTTTAAACGTTTCATTAAAGTAATTTCTAAAAAAATTAATTTCAGAAAATATTTCTTAATGATGTAAAAATGTTGAATTACTCAATTAGATTGAAATGAAATTTTTTCACAAATTATTTATAACTTGACTTTATTCCAATAATAACTTTGATTCTGATAACATAAAATGTAAATTTCATCAAACCTATCACTTTATAAAATCATCCTAACTTTATTTAGAACTAATTCACAATCACTGTTTTAACTAGTTTCCAGTAAAAATCCATAAAAGAGATGTTATAACAATTGATTATTTTATCAAGATAATGACACTATACTTGTTAGCATTAACACAAGCAAAGTCAACTGATGGGTATAATTTTAATTAATCTCCAAGAAAGATACATCGTCAATAAAATAATTGTAAATGTCAGAACCATCATCCTTTTATAAACAATTACAATAGTTTTCTACTTAAGGCATTTTTGTTTTAAATTGAAAGATATAGGGTTTGTATGAGTTTTCATTGTTTAATGTTCTCGTTAAACGTTTTATGCTATTAAATAAAGTAATATTTTGTAATTTTACAAATTCTAGCATTTGATTTAATCAATGTCTTTTCATTTATATTTTTTTGATTTTCAACCAATTTTAACGAAATAATTTGTTCAATCGAACAAAACCAAACAAATCTTTAAACAACAGATGAATTAAATAGTTTGGGGCTTTTCGGTGCCCCCGGGGTAAAAAACCGATAAGGTCCTTTTTTTTAATATATTATTTTTGGATTAGGGGGAAA
>CAKKLC010010142.1:1961-12905 GCA_918559645.1 Ceratonova shasta | reverse complement strand
CAACATCGGATGAAGCAATTCTGAGGCTATTCAATTCAGACACAGAAGGAGATGATTTCAGTGGGTTCAGTGCACAAGAGGAGAATAATGATAATGATCATTAATAAAAGACTCCTTTTTACACATAATTTATTTATTTATTTTTATTATATATCTTTTAAGTGTTTCAAATTGATGATTCTATGTTAATCATATGAGCTTATTTGATTTTATTTCGCTCCACAATGATTTTCTTAGTAGGTTATTCTTTATTGCTATTTTTTTGTCAAAAGCTTTGTTTTGTTAAAGCCTATATTAAATCTCATTTATTTAATTCCAGTAAGCATCTGCAGCTTATATACCGGTGCGGCTTGTATATGATAATAATAGCAATTTTTAAAAAAACCAGTGGGTGCGGCTTATATACCGGTGCGGTTTATATTATCCGGAATTTACGGTGGTATTCGTATATTTAAAACTGTTGTATCATTGATTGAATTTATGTAATATTCGTATATTTGAAACTGTTGAAGCGATTGATTGATTGAATTTATGTAGTATTCGTATATTTGAAACTGTTGAATTGATTGATTGAATTTATGTAGTATTCGTACATTTGAAACCATTGTATCATTAATTGAATTTATGTAATATTGTTATATTTGAAACTGTTACAGCGATTGTTTTAATTTATGTAGTATTCGTATATTTGAAACTGTTGAAACCATTGATGTTATTTATGTAAAGTTCGTCATTTTTATTATTCGTATATTTGAAACTGTTGAATCGATTGATTGAATTTATGAAGTATTAGTATATTTGAAACTGTTGAATTGATTGGTTTAATTTATGTAAAGTTCGTCATTTTTTTATTAGTTTATTTTTAAATGTTGATTCGATTAATTAAATTGATTTAATATTCATCATTTTTTTTATTCGTATACTTGAAACTGTAGGATGGAAGTTTTAATGGTAAACTTTTAAAAATTGCAATTGATTGATTTAATTTATATATTTAAAATCTCTTATCATCATACAAGGTATATTAAAATAAGTAAACTTAAAAATATTTTTGTGGCTAGTGGTATCAAAGATTCAAAAAATGAAATTATAAAACAATTAAAGAACCAAAATATTAAAGAAGGGAGTTTGTGAATGAAAATAAATCCTGGTCATATAAATTAAAATAAACTTGTAACTAATTTTTAGATACTAAAGCCTATGTATTTACATAAAGGAAATAATTTATTGTACAAACCCCAAACGTTACTATTAAATCACTTTTTTTTATTGTTTGATAAGTAATTGCTTAAGGAATACATTTAGAAAATATTAAATGGAATGAAGTTGAAACTTAAAGAAGATAAATAATTTGTAATAGTTTCGTTAACGATTCACACAAAAAAAGAATGAATCAGAATACTCTTTAAAAAGATGTTTTATTTTAAAGTGGTAAATGTAACTTCTAGTATTTAAAGAAGGCTTGAATATGATTGTGTTCTATTTTACAAAAATAAAACTACAATTGTCAAACAAAAGAGGATAGGTTTTGAAAAGAAAATTAATACAGTCCCTAAAAAGAAATTATTTATAAAAAAATACTTATAATAAAAATTATTTCAGTGAAATATATTGTGATTCAAAATAAAATAATGTACTTTATTGAAAATCAATACAGTTTTAATGTTAGTTGTTTAATTTGAAACTTTAATTGCAAAAAAAAGTTGTAGTTTTTTTTTATATTTACAACAAACAATAATTTTCCTTCTAAACTCTATCGTATAAGCATTTTAAAAATAATAATACAGTCATTTTTTTGATTAACGAAAAGTAAAAAACCCAAAAATATTTCCTTTTGTTAAAAAAAAAAGAATTAAAAAAATTCAGTTTTCTTTTTTTTTCTGAACTAGATAATCTGTTATTCTACCATTTTTTTTTCTTTTTCCTGAACTAAAAAAAAATCAGTTAACTTGTAGAATAACGGCAAACACTCCCTATAATTGACACAAAAATAATTTTCAAGCATATTTAAATATTAAAAAAACTTCTTTCTTGCCAATTATAAATTCTTCTTTACTCTCAAGCTCCTCTTCAGATTCAAATCAACTTCATTTTCATTTACAAATTTCGGCATTTCTACATATTCTTCATTCTCACAAATAAAAGCCTCGTTTTCAGTAGAGTCACTTTTTTCATCACTTTCTTTTTTTGATAAAGATTTATTAATATTTAGATTTGTATTGGTTTGAGTTTCAAACGAGTTTTTTGAAGTTGTTTTCAGCTTTTTTAAAACAATTTATTATTGTAGCTGTACTTACTTCATCCCAAGATCTAATTATAAACGGGTTACTATCAGAAAAATAAATTGTTGTAAAATTAATTTCATATCAACATTTTAAGTTTGAAAAACTATTTTTTGAAGGAAATATTTTTTATAATTGGTTTTAAAAGAATGTATTACTCCTTGATCAAAGGGTTGAACTTTGGAAGTTTTATTTTTTGGCAATAAAATTATTTCCAAGTTACTAAAAGATTTTCCATTTAATATATGCCACTTAGCATTGTCAATAATCATTCCTATTTTGCGTTTTTGAGTTAAAAATATGAATTTAATGACGATAACCACTCTTCAAAAATAGTTCTTGTCATCCAGGCTTTTTTTGAATTTTTATAAATTATAGAATTTTTGTTTAAATTAATTGTTTTCAACCAACGTGGTTTTTAGCTGTACCTATAATAAGTGGTGGCAACTTTTCACCTAAAGAGCTTGTTGATAATAATAATGTTACTCGATCCTGGGAAAATTTTCCTGAAATTTTATCTTCAAAGATAGAGTTCATGTTTTTTTGGGCGGACATTAAAAAAAAGGACGGTTTCGTCTGCGTTAAAGATGTCATTGGTACTATAATTTAAAAGTTTTTTATTATATTCTTCCCAGTTTTCACTTAGAAAATGTTAATCCACAAGCTGCTCTTCTTCAGATATTTTTCTTTCTTTTATCTTAGTTTAAATCCTGTCAACCACGTATTAGAACATTTAAAATTTACCAACTTATAATTTTTAGCAAAATCTATAGCAGCCATTTTTAAAATTTCATTTGTGATTGTTTTATTAGACTTTCTCTGAGACACAAACCATTCATATAAAAACGGTTCAATAATTTCTGTATTCCTAGATGAAACAACTTTTTTTCTTTCATTGCTATTTTTTTTAATTCTTGAAATGTTTTCTTTGTGAATTCAATATTTTTTAAAAGGTTTTTAATCGTGCCAATTGCCATGTCAAATTTTTTGGCTAAAAAAGTTTGAGAAACTCCAGGATTCTGTTCAAAATATTGTATTACAGTCATCTTGAATTCTATGCTAAAAAATTTTCGTTCTTTCTTATTATTGTTGGTTCTAGCCATTAATGATTTGGGGTAAAAAAACGTGTTCGTAAAATAAAAATTCGTTAAATAAAAAAATATAATGTATTAAATAGATAAACATTTTTTTGTTTTCATTAAAAAAAAATTTTCGTTTATAAAAAAAATGACTGTAATTATCCTCAATAAATAGTAAGTGTTAATTGCTTTGGTTTTTCTGACTTGCAAACAAACACAGAAATGTATTCGACATTTAAATTTCCCCTTTTTTTTATTAATGTGGAAAAAATATTTACTTGGTGGCATTGTGACCAAGAATTTTTATTTATAGGGGGACATTATGCAAGTTTAACTCAGCTTATAGAGAAATTTAAAAATTAACGGTTTCGTTCGTAATCGCGATTAAAAAAATGTCTGAGAAAACAATTAAAAGGAATGATTTGAGTTTAGCTTGAAAAAATACTCGTCATTAAAGAACTAGAAAAGAAAATACTACAGAAAGAAATTGTTGAACATTTTGATTTTTATCAATCCTAAATTTTAAAAAGTTTGACCAATAAGGAGAAATTAATAGCAGCACATCAATAAAATTTTAATTTCGCGAAAAAAAGCCAGAGAAAGTTAGCATAAAAACATTTATGAAGCGCTGTTGCCGTGTTACATACAGGCAAGAGCAAAATATGTCCCAATAAGCAATCCCATGTTGTTGAAAAAAGCAAAAAATCTGGCAAAAAAGCTAGGTGTTATAGACTTTGATGTTTCATTTAGCACGATCCAAAGCAAGCGTGAGCGTGTCGGCATAGTGTTCAAGACACAGCATGGCAAAAAATAGGACAAAAATTTTATGCCAACTGAAGATAGTCTAACAAAAGTGTATCCTGATATCCACGTCAAATACAGAGCGGTGGACATTTATAATATCATGAAACAAGTTTATATTTTTGAGCACGACCTGACGGTACGATGTGCACTAAAGGTGAGAAGCCGTCTGGCGGTAAGAAAGCCAAGGAACGACTAAGTGTTTTACTGACAACAAACATGGACGGAACAGACAAACGTAAATCACTTACTATATGACATTCAGCCAAACCACGTTGCTTATTACGTGGAAAATCTTTACTCTTAAGTTACAAAGCAAATAAAAATGTATGGATGACCAGTTCAATATTTTAAAAGTGGCTCAAGAAGTTCAATAGAGCGATACAATTAAACGTCGTAAAGTCTGTCTGTTATTAGACAAAATCGCTGCCCACACCGTCAGTGTTAATATTCAGGCTGTCGAACTAGTGTTTTTACCACAAAACACTACTATTCAATACAACCAAATGATCATGTTATCATCAGAAACCTGAAACATTATTACCAGAAACAACTGTTACAAACATTCTTGGTCCGAATAGACTTAAAACCGGTTTGGCAAAGATCTTGGCAACAAAATTACGATCTTAGATGCTAAAAGTATGTATACGCAGCATGGAGAGTAGTGACTTAAAACACAATCAAAAACTTTTTTTTTATAGGGGTAACACTGCATGTTAGTGACAAACCTTTTTTTGGGTTTTTCACCAGACCCAGTATCATTGCCAATTTTTATTACTACGAAGCAGTACACTGCATATGTATGGGTGAACAAAGACCTACCGATCGAATAAGATCAAACTGAGGAGAGCATTTGTAAGAATCTAACTAAACGGCCTGACTCTCATTCGAATTAAAACAAAGACGACGGAAGTGATCAGAATATCTTCTTTCGTCTAATAAGCAAATTTTTGATGCATTCGATATTTTGCTATCAAGAATGTCATTTCTTGTCGTGAACCTAAATCCGTTACTGTGTATTGAAAAACAACTAACGGAGCCTAACCTTTTAAACGTTTACCAACAAACAATTATAATTTTAAATCAAAATGTAATTTACAGTTTATTGCTTGTTTTCAATTCGGCTAATTCATCATTTTAATTCATCTTTAAAAGTCTTTATCTACACGTCAATAAATATTTAGCGTCATATTTCAATACTGTTGTAATACTGATATTCGCAATAAAAAATGAATATAGGTCTTATTTTTATCTTTTATTATATTTTTGTTTGATTTTTGGCTATCGGGGAATCGCATATAAAGGGCTTTTTCTAAGGCTATACAATTAAGTGATTTCGTCTGTATGATAATTTTTCAATTATTAAAGTCACGATTGTTAATAAATAATAAAATTTTTAGAAACATTCAATCTTTAAAGGATTAAATAGAATCGTTGTTTAAGATATTATTCTTCATCATAAAATAGTATAGTCCTTAAAAGATGCAATGAAATTATAATTTTATTTTTATATAAGAATTGGGATCAAAGTAATTAGTATTTTAAATTTTGTTTGGAAAATCAAATAGTTGAGAATTTTGTATAAAAATCTTATTACAATGAAGAATTTAGCTGTTAAATAAATATTTTCAACTTGTCCAAAAAATTTGATATTTAACTTTTAAAACTCCTAAAAATTTTGTATACTTTGAAATATAATAATATTTAAATTAAATTTAAAGGTTTTATTTCATTTATTGCAAGAAAAATAATTTATTCTTATTTTGATGTTCATTTTTCTAGTTTAAAAACTTAGATAAGAGACTGATAATTAAAATTTGTGCAAAATTTTCAATCTTAGAGAATTTTGGGCAAATATTAAATTAAATTTTAAAATTATCAAGCATCAACTTTTTTAATCTTATTAAATTGATATATTTATTCAAAAATATTTTTAAATTTTATAACAGATTTATATATGAAAGTAGTTTAATATTTTATTGTATGTAAAATAAGATCTTGAACTATTACTCATCAATTTAAAAGATTTTGATAACTAATTAATGGGAAGATAATTATAAAAAAAAGGTTAAAATGCATGTTGGGAGCAGCAGAATGCTTAAACCTAGAGGTTCCAACCTTTTTTACTCTATAACACATCCTAAAATATCAGTATGGTGGTGGGCATCACTTATTTTAAATCAATAAAATCCTTCCATAACTTGTCCTTTTAGTATCATTTATTTTCTTATAGTCATAATGTATTAATAAATAATAAACAAAAATGTTTCATAATAATAAAATTATTTGGAATTTAATTCAAATTGCATGTACACAGAGAAATGTATTTACAAAACGTAAAGAAAGTTAACAAAAATACAAAAATACCAAGAAAACATTTAACTAATAAATATAAAAAAGTCGATGTGATCTTTTACATTGCATTTCATTGGTTAGAGCTTCATAATTAGAAGCGTATGACGATAACCCTGGTAGCAGACAATCATAAAGATGCTCATCGGTGAGTCGAGATCTATATCTTGATTTTATTAAGTTCATGTTTGAAAACAATGATTCGTATAAATATGTCCAAGTGAAAAATGATTCAATTTTTATATGCCACCTTTTTTAACAATGGCAACTTTTCTCTATCCAATGTATTCCAATAGTCCTCTGAAATTAAGAATTTTAGAAAAATATCATTCTTAAGGACCAAAATTTCCAACTATAGTTCTTCTTTCTTCCTTTGAACAAAATATGCAATACATGCGGCTATTTCCATAAAATTTATTTGGCAAGTAAAATGATTGATACAACAGAAAACATTGGCTCAATATGTTTAAACTGCAAAAATCTATCTTCAAATTGTTTTTTAACTCTTGAAGATGCTTAATAAATAATGTCCCATTCCATTCATTGTCCCCTATCATTTTCTTCATATGTAGTAAAAGCACGAGAGAATTGATCTGCAGATGTGATCTCAATTAATCTAATTCATCTTTAAAGATTTCACAGAACTTATCATTTTAGCTATGATTTTGTTTTAAACCCTGCAACTCCAAATTTCAGAGAATTCATTTTTTTCATGATGTTTGTGAGAAATCCCAAATAAATCAATCAACCAGCTTGAGCTAGCTATTTTATCATAATTTTTATTTCTATCTTTTATAAATGTTTTTATTTCTTCAATTAAACTCGCAAATCTTGTAAGAACCTTTCCATTTAGTGAGCCAATGTACTTCAGTATGCAGAATAAGATCATACTCTTTATCTTCAGTATCTTCTAGCCGAGCCTTACAAAAATTGGTGTTTCAAAGGAGCTGCTGGAATAGAATTGATTATTTCTGTAACTATTTTCATGATGGGTTCCAATAGCAAAATTTTTAAACACAGAGCTTCCTGGTGAATAATACAATGCTAGGACATGCAGTTTGAAAATGAATTATCCTTCATGCAGAGAGCAATAAATCTTTTGTTTTTACCAATTATTGCTTGCGCCTTATCAGTGGTTATTGTAGACAGCTAGTGCAAAGGCATATTTATTGACTTGGCATATGTTTTCAATGTATTATAAATATCCTCCTCCCTTGTCTGTCCTTTCATAGGTAATATTTGTAACATATCTTTTTTGACTGTGAAGTTACTAAACACCATTCTTACCATAAATGCTAACTGTACGGTGTATGATATATCTGTTGACTCGTCAAATTGTAGCGAGAACCAATCACATATTTCAAAGTCAGTTTTTAACTGAGTTTTAATGACTGTTAAATTTCATATATTCTTCTTCTGACTGTGTTATTTGGCAACTGTAAGTCTTTTATTTCTGAGACAATCTCACGTTTTTTAGAAAATTCATGAAAGAAACAATCAGCACTAGTCGAAAATAGGTCCTTAAACAACTCACCATCAATGAAAGGCTTATTCTATTTTGCGAGCATATGAGATATGTTGAAAGAAGCAATAGTGACCTTTTTAGAATTTTCCACGTGTCTAGTTAAAACACTCTGTTTTGCTGTTAGCCTTGATATTAGATTAGTAATTTTTTTTTCTTACCTTAGATTTAAGAGGATTATTCACATTAAAAGTGCCATGATTTGTCTGAAAGTTTCTTTCAACATTATGTTTTTTCGTCACTGCAATGCTACTACCACACAACAAACAAACGCATTTATTTTTCAAATTAAATAAACAATATAATTACTCCCAGTCAGTTTTATAATTATAGGTTCGTTGTCTTTTACTTGGTCTACTCATTTTCTGGCTAAAATAAATAATTGAAAAATAATAATTTAACTACAATATAATATAAATTTTATAGTGCAAGTCTATTCTGCATTAAATTCATAAATATATTATAATAAGAACTATAACTATATCTTCAATAATAATAGTTTATTAATAAATCATCGCTTGCGAATACAATAAATTACGCACCTCGCTTTTAACCTATTAATTTTTTTTATAGAAAACTCCTAATTAGTGTTTCGTCTGACGAACATGTCTCTTATGTAACTGTCGCAACATGAACAGTGCAGCAATCACAATGACAACAACGCGGTTCCAGGTGGGGAATGCTTTATGCGTATCACTCCATGTACACAAGGAAAACTGAAGTGAGCTGATGATCGTTAAAGCAATCAAAGTGTTATGCCATGTGATTTTCGCTTTCGAAGGTTATCGGATAAGTTCGTGGCGTTCGTTCTATTTGTTCACTTCGGGTTTTCTGCGTGTAAAAGGTGTGATGTGCAAATGGTACTAGCTGTTTCAGGCTAGCGTATATAGTGCAGTCTGGTTCGCCGCTAGACAAGTTAGGACAAGTAACGAACAAATTTAATAAACCTAGGCACTAAACAAAATAATAAAACTTTAACAAATATACAAAAATTAATCATATTTTAAAAAAATGTTTATGAAAAAAATTATGTTTTTTTTGAATAGTAAGAGGCGGCACAGGGTTAGGAACTTCTGCTTTAACCTACAATAGTCAAAATTGCCACGAGAGTGCCAAAAACATCTTTCTTTTTCTCTTCCGTGACAGAAAACAGTCGTTTAGGAAAAAAAACTTTTTAAAATAAATTTTTAATAGTATTTGTCTTTTTTTAACAATTAAATTATAAAAATAAAATTAATAAATAAAATATTTATTTATATTTTATTTCTCTTAATGCTTCTATAAAAGTATTCCATAAATCCCCTTTGTGCTTTTTGAACCATAAAAAATAAGCAATCTGCCTTCAAATCCTTGTTTACTTCTGTTTCTTGGTCTTATAAAGGTAAATAATGCATTATTAAAGCCTTGACTAGTATTGGTGTGAACACCAGTGTTAGTTAAGATCCTTTAACAGATAATGTGATCCACAGTTTTGTGGACATATCCCAGACCCTACATGAGATAGCATATACTTTCCACAATCTATATAAATAATACAACCAGGTCGGACATATTTTTTTATTACATCATAGACAAGTTGCTTTGTTCGGGATTAAACTGGCATTACAATATATCTTTTAAAATCGCCAGTCCTTGCAATTCCATCTATGCACCTGATTCCTCTCAACGTGATGTACTTATTGGTATTTTATTTTACCTAACTAAGTTTCATCAATCTCAACAATTATACCTTCACCTCCGATTATAGTATTTCAGGATCCAGAATTTGTGAAACCAGCTCACGTAAATAGGAGACCCATTCACATATTGTGTGCTCAGAGCATTCAGTCATTGCAACAATACTGGAAACATGCCTCTGGTTTAAATATAGATACATCACAAATAAAACTCTATTTATTTTTACCTAACATGAAGCAAACCATTAATGTTTAAGCAGACTTGTCTGATACTTACAATTTATCATAGTAAAACGATGAAATTTTCTATTTTCATAAATTTTTAATATTTTCTTACATCTAGGGCAGCCTTTGTTCATTTTTACCACACCTTCTAGAATAAGATACAGAAATGACTCTGATTCAGAAATTAATTTTTGTAGAAAGCCTTCCTTTGGGATTAATTAATATTTGTTATAATTTAATTGTTTAAAAAAGATAATATTATCAAAATTAAATTTAAAATTTTTTTTATCCTAAACTCTCCTTTTCTGTCACCAGACAGCAAAAGAAATATATTTTGAAGACTCAGGTAGAATTTCGACTATTGTAGGTTAAAGCATTCTGCAGGTTCTAAAATAAAATAAATAAAAAAAAAATCTAAAATGTTAAGATGTGATAATATACGGTATTTTTCATAAGTGTGAGTTTTTAATATTCTTTATGTGATGTTTGATTTTGTACCGAAATTCAATATTATTATTTTCTAATTTTTAAAACAAGAAATATAGAATATTATAATTATATAAATATAGTTATATTACTTTTATAAAGTCTTCTAATAAGAAAGCAAAGTTATAATAATTAAAAACACTATAATTACATAGTACTTTAACCGTTTAAGTAAAAACAAATAACTCAAACACTATTTATCTACAAAAAGATGACAAAATTAAAATATTTTAGTAAAATTATTCAAGAAATAAGACAGGTGTTCATATTAATTTTTTCTTTATAAAAACTAATATATGCAACTAATAAGGTTATCTCTTTTGACTCCTTTTGATTTCATTTAAATATAAAACCATCTAATATTTTTAATCAACCTCTATTGTTGAATGAACTAAATAAAAAGTTATTATAAATCTAATGCTCATAGTTTATACTCATATATGTATATACCCTTGACTTATCTGAATTATGATGTCCTTGGTTTACAACGCATATCAATAATTGATGATAATTTAATTGTC
>CAKKLC010010132.1:6821-17385 GCA_918559645.1 Ceratonova shasta | reverse complement strand
TGTTTCCATTTGGTGATATATGAATTAATCGTTTTTTCAATAAGCTCCTTTGGTTTTTACTCAATAATTTAATAAACTAAAGAATGTCATGTTATATTTCCATTGATTCAACAAATTTTGATGTAAGAATATATTATACTTATCAATTATTCTTCAAAAACAAGTAATATTTATGTATAGCAAAATAATATTCAAATTATGTTATTGTTTGTTCCTTAAATTATTAATATTAAAAATTTGGTAAATTACTAGTTTATTACAAGCAGGGCTGTGGAGTAGAAAGAAAATTATACGATTCCGACTCAAAAAAGCTTAATTTTATCAGATTGTTCCGTAACTTTGCATATAGCCATTTTTTAATGTTATTTGGATAAAAATAAAACATTATCAACATTTAAATACTATTTAATAGAATTTATTCTTAAAAACAACATTGCTTCTATATCTGTATTCGAAGAGGCTCTCAAAATCACAATCCAGAATTTTTAAGAGCGGAAAATAACCGTTCTACCGATACTTGTGTTGGGGTTAATACTTTAATGATCAATGCTGAATCTTTTATGGTTTATAGATACTGCTGTATTACCATTTTAACGTTTAATTTATAAGTTCGGTAAATTTTTACATAATTTCCAATGTATCATAAAATTCAATTTTAAATTTTGAAATAGAGTCTCCCTCATCTATATTAAGACTGTGATTCAAACGAGGACGCTTTAGTTTATCTTATTCATTGAAATATTAATCAAAATCGTTTTCAGACTTTGCGATGTCGGATGAAGATGATGGTACTTCGTGTACACTGCCTGCTGTCGTCTCTTTTTCTTGTCGAAGGCCTTTCATATGAACGGTTAATTCAAACAGAGCGTTTTTTGCTCTATTTATTTGTTCTTCCGTCAATATGCATTGAACCATGGCGTCAACAAAGATCCCAGCCAACAGAATATCGTTGTCCAATAAATGTTTTTCTCTAAATAGCATGGCTTTTTTTATTTCCACCAGCAAGAGTATTATTACAATCTTCGACAAACGAAAAATGATGTTTCTCCACTCCTTGAAAAATAAACCACGAGTCAAATCTTCCGCTTGCATTACTTTTTTAGCGATATAAGGATGGCGAAGCACAAACTCAAGATCCTCCACTTCTTTCCATTGAATTTCAGTCATATTAATTTCGAATTGACCATGTCCTAAAGATAACATTTCAGTTCAAAAAGTCTCTCCCTTTCCAGCTCTACGTTTGAGTATGACATATTTTTTTGGTATTCTAGCTACTATTACGACGTGATGTACATTTTCACATATTCTCGTTGTGTGCACTTCTCTCATGCCATCACGGATTCCTAATTGTAACATAAGTACTGCACATCGCATATGATGGATCTTGAAAAATTAAGAAGCCCCCGCACAAAGTTTATCATCTAAAATAACAGAGTAATCATCTATTTCGTCTTCCGCCTCAATAGTACTTAATTTTTCGACATGACTCGGCATATTATGTACGTTGTCTGTCACAATTGATACAATTTGTTCAAGTTTAATATTAAACTCTTTCAGAACATCCATCACAAGTATTATTAAATAATCGATTGAGTAGTCAGATATAGTCTATTTGATTACCAGTGAACGTATTTCTATTTTTATTAACGAGTTAAACATTAATTCCCAAGTGATTTACCCGATGACGTGTACACGTGTCCATTTTTAAATAAATAAATTTCCGTGTAAGATATTTTAAAGTTCATTCTTGTGTTTTTAGCGTCCTTTATTACTAAATTTCGTACACTGCTTCTTTCTAATGATAATCCAACTTTACGAGCCGTTTTCCGTATTCAATTAAATAAACTCTGGACTTGAGAAAAAACTGATAGGCCAGGAATTTTTATATACCAATTCACTGATGCAGTACTTAAATTTGTCAGCCTTCATATTTACGGTAACATTATGACTTTTAATATACTTAGTTACTGGCACTTGATGATTCCGATTATTACTTAGATTTAAACTACTCTTTTCCTTCTCAAAAATGATCTTTTATAAGTTTGGGTGATGGCATTGAATGTGACGCTTCATATTCAATACCTTACTGGGAGCACTAGATCTTTTCCGACCAACAGCAATGATTTTCACACCCCAGATATGTTTTCAAGGTTATCCACAGCTTGACATACAAAATATTGATCGTCCTCAGTCATTTTAAAATATTTATAAACCGTTGATTTTTTTTCTTTGATTCCTGATATATCTTGAATAAGGAGGATTGCTAAATTTTTATTTAAACTAGAAAAAATTTAGCCTATTATAAATGATCATTTAAATAAAAAAAATAAATATGTTATTACTAGGGTGCCCAAAATATTGCATTTTTATTGCGAAAAAATTGAAAAAATTGCAAATATTGCAGAAATATAGAAAAAATTGCTAATATTGCGTAAATTACTTTTCACTGAACTTATTTCTCTTCTGACTCGTCTTTAACCACTAGTGTATTTTATTTCAATACCTGTGTATTATAGTAGGGACTGAAATAAATGTTTATGTTTGCTAAATCAAAATTTCGATCATCTCTCAAAATTCTTTTTAGCATTGAGAAGCTTTTTTCAACGCATTTACTTGTAGAAGGGCTGTTAAACATATTCAGGTAGTCTTCAGGGCTTATTCTCATGTTACTTTATGTAGTGAATTGATGATAATCAGAATTTTTGAGACGTTGGAAGATATAGCTCTTGATAACAGCAAGATCCTCTTTAAAATTAAGTTTAAGAATATTCTCGTGGCCTGTTTTAATATAAAACTCTAAATTTTTAAGTTTATCTACTTAGTCGATGAGGACTACATAGCAATCTCTTATTTTTATGATTTCAGAATATAAACCATCGTCATTTATGGCTTTTATTGCATTATCAGTTATCAATCCAGAGCAATCTATTTTAGAAATCAATAATCGTAGTTTTTCTAGGTTTTTTGAGTAAGAAATAACAACTTTTAACCAGCTACTCCATCTAGTAACAACTACCGATGGGATTGATCCGATTTCTGCGAAAATCTTTTTATAAGTGTTGTTTTTTACAGTAATAAATTTCATTGTAAATATTAATCTGTCGGTATTATAAAAATGCAATCTGATTTTTTTCCACAGTTGGGCCAAGGTGGGCTAAGCATCCTATATGGAACATATTCACGTTTGAAATTTTTAAAATGACTCCAGTCTTCAACATATATCGAGCAGAATCACTTTAAAAAAAGAATAACATTCTATTTGTTAATTTTATAATCATTAAGTGTTGGAATGACTTGCTCAAAAACTATTTCACTGTTGATATTTGATTCTAAGTAAATTTTTTTTGACAGAATATCTCTATTCTTCGTTCCAAAAGCCAGCCATGATATTTATGAACTTGTTCCCTCTTATTTGCGATTTGTCTATCACTAAGTATATTTTTTATAAGCTAGTTGCTTTTTTCCTCTTTGTGTGATTGTTAAGAAATATTCCTGCTTTAAGAATGACCTTATTGTAATTTCGGAAGGCAATTTAACCCCGAAAAAGGCAAATAAATACTTCATATCTCGATTTCTGAGTTTTCTTAATGGTATGTCACAGGAAATAAAAGCTTCTGTTACCGTTTTCACCATCTCACTTTTAGGTGCTATCATAAGTTTTTGCTGTGTGACTTTTCTGTTATTTGTTTTAATTCTTTCCAATCCTATCTTGTGGGTAGCTGATTTACGATGCGTATCAACCGTGAATTTTCTGTCTGACCTTACTTTTCTTCTGCATATATAACAGTAAAGATTTCTAGTCACTGATAGAATGAATTATTTGTCGTATATGGCTACGTATTTACTGCTCTTCTTCTCTCTGATTTTAAATGAATCCATGGTTTTTAAATTTCTTTTTTTTTCAAATTATTGCAGTTTTTACGTAATATTGCATTTTATTGCAATTATTGCAAAATATACTAAAACAATGATTTTGTGCGCCCTAGTTGTTACATTGGAAAAGTACCTCTGGTCCCTGGTTTTACAAAAGTTTACACAGAAACGGAGGGAATTTTGTTTATGTAATGCAATGATATCAACACGTGGACATTAACAATGGAGAACGATGACAGGCAAAAAAACGCCCGTAAATTGCGTCAAACAAAAGCAGAAACAATTGCTCTTTTTCTTTCTAAGTGAGAAAGAAAGAGACAAACACATTTTTATAGAGTTTATGCATTAAATGGATCTCAGTGATTCACCAAATCGGCGCTACTTGCGCCTTCAAGTTTAATAGTCGTGCAAAATAAATATTCATTATATAAATTTAAAAAAAATGTATTTCAGATTATAACAAAAAAGTAGTCGGAGTCGCTCGTTGTTTACTACTTCTACTTCGACTTCGGCCTTATCACCGATACTCCGACTCCATAGCCTTGATTACAAGTATTAAGCTATTCCCTTTTTCGTTATATATAGTACAGAATGATTAAAAAAATGGAATAATTATGAAATCGGTGACTACTGGGTTTCACATCCCCAATTTGAAAATAAAGTTTTTATATATTTTTTTTAATATAGCCTTATCACACTAGAAATATTTTACAATATCTTATCATATCCAAAGTCTTTATTAGCTTTGCTTAAAGAAAACAATTTAGTTCTAATTAATAATTGCATTTATACACCTTGTAACAAAGAAACTAAAATCCGAATAATAAAAGGAATGATTAATATTTTAGTTTTCTTTATCTTGGCATAAAATATAAAAATGAACATTCTGTCTTTATTAATACAATTTTAGCGACAAAAAAATTAAAGTGTGTTCCACACACTCTTTCAGGAAAGACTATTGAAATTTGCTTTTTAATATTTTAAAAAAAGAATAATGAACAAATAAAGGGAAACTGTGGTTTAAAAGATTCTCATACAATTGTCATTTGTGGATACTATATTAGAAACCTCATGACATATCATTTAAGAGATCAAAACAAATTATGATGATAAGTTACAGGCGTCCAAATTGATGAATTTTTATTAAAAGAAATTAAAAAAATTACGTGGTTGTTATTTATTGGGTGATTTAGGGTAATACGCGCAAAAAATTTCACGCACATTTTTGGCTAAAGTTAGTGAAAATTTTATATCAAAAACAGCCATGTCGACAGAAAATAAATTTATTATTAGTATTTAAGGAATATGAATGTTTTTAATACAGATTTATCTACAAGCAAGAAAGGTGTGAGCACTAATTAAAGCTGTGGGTGTAAAATAAGAAATTGTGGTGGCTATTTGACAGTTAATGTAACGGAAGAATTGCTAAAGTAAAAAAAAACATCCGATGAACAAAATTAAATGCAGCATCAGCTTTGCTCATCAAGCACCAAATAAAAGAACATGCAAAAAACACAAAAGAAGTTCCAAACAAATTTTTATCTGGGGCTTTAAAAGACTATAATATAATTTTTTTTTGAATTCTAAAATTAGAAACACTCCATGATTTTATCATAAGGACAAAAAAAACACTTCCATAATTTATCCAAGCATTATGAAATTCCGAAATTTTTAAAAAAAACTTCAAATGGTGAAATTGTATTAGTATGATTCTGGTGTTTGTTCTAATGAAAGATTTGTTATTTTTTCGTCAAGAAATAGTTTAAATGCTTTAAAAAAGTTCAATAATTGGTTATCTGATGGTACATCAAGAAGTAATTCTTTAGGATTTCCACAACTATATGTAATTTTTTTGAAATTTATATTGTTTAACGATACCGCTTGTTTACGCATTAATGACTTCCGAAATATAGAAAGTTATAAAAACATTTTTAATATTTTGAAACTAAAAAAGTGCATTCTTAAAAAAGTTACAGTAGATTTTGAAAAATTAGCAATCCTAGCATATAAAGAAAGCTTTACTAATCTTAAAATTAATGGCTGTTAATTTAATTTTTCAAAGTCTATATGGCGAAAAGTATAAATGTTGTGTTTAAAAGGCTTTTATCAGAACAATTAAGAATTTTAGAAAAAATTAAAATGATTTTAAATCTAGCATTTGTTTTACCAGAATATTTTATGACTTTTATTGATAAAATTACGTATTATGCTAATGAAAAAGGTTTGATTAATGAGTTTAAAAATTTAAGAGTATTTTTAAAAATACATATTGTGGATATGCAAATAATAATGGTGATTGTTCTATACCCAAAAACACGGGTATACATTTTTGGAATGCTTTCTTAAGAATGTTAGAAAATATACCGTTGACTAATAAGAGAGCTGAAGCTTGGAATTATAACTTAAACAATCTAAGTATAGTTTTTCACCCAAACATGGAAAGATTCATAAATTGTATAAAAAATCAGGAAGAGTTTGTAAGATTAAAAATCAAAAAAGGTTTATGTTGTAAATACACGGATTTTTATAATTCAAAATATCTTATAAAAGACAAAAATATTTGATTTAGTTACCAACTATAATAATACTGAAAAATTTTAATTCTTGGAGCCAATTTGCAAAATAAAATCATGAAAGTTTGAATAAAAAAAATTTTTTCGAAATTTATGTTGTACGCACGCATTAAAATTGATGAAAGTTTATTCAGAGAAAAAAAGCAAATATCACCGTCGCCGTTATTTATTGGGTGATTTGATGCTAAAAAAATGAAAATTTGATGATGAGAAGGTGGAATTGCGTCGATATAGAGATTGGTTTGTGGATTTTTGGTTTGATTTAAGAAGAAATAAACAATGTGCGAATGTTGCATGCTGTAATAAGAAATCCAGATACTTTGATTCCAATAATTTTATAATATGTTGGAACAACTATTGTTTTAGATGGTTGAAGATGCTACTCACAAATCACTGAATTCGGTTTTGTAAACGAAATGGTAATATACGAAGAAATTTTTGTAAACCGCATAACTGGCACCAATACTTAACGTATTGAATGGAAATGCTGTGAAATAAATCATTTAACTATGAGAAAGTGTGGAGGATTTACACTTGAACTATCACAATCCCATCTTGATGAATATTGATTTCGTAAAAAATATCATGAAAACACGTTTATTGAATGTTAAAAATTTGCAACTCAATTTGCTTAAATTAAAGTTAGACTATGAAAGTTTTATTTCTTACTTATTTAAAAAAAATTATTTTTAAATTTTAGGTTTTAAACTTAGTAATGCCATGAAATCCTAGTTTTAATTATTCTCACTGATGAAGAGTTTAAAGTACAAATTTTGTTTAAGAAAAAAATGAAATGAATTATTTTTTAATAATATAAAATGAATGTGAATATTTAAAATGTGTTAAGCTTAGAAGAAAGCTTTAAATTTTTTAAAGAAATGAATATAGGGTAGATTGATTATTCCCTGTGAGTTTTTTTGTATAAGTAGCTTATTTACTAACCAATTTAAATATCTATTCTTTAGTATTTAAAATGATTTTAAGGATTTCTATATATTCTTCTATTCATTTATAGTAATTATTAATAAACTGCATAATTTTTGGGTAATTTTTCTTTTAGTTGTATGCATTAATAAACGTAAAAAATTTAAATATAGTTTGAATTATAATAAATAATCTGAAGATGTTTAACAAGATATTACTCTTTGAAGTAATAATTGGAATATGAATACTCTGACTATTAGTAATTAAAAATATGCTTTATCTGGTTTGATAAATGAAAATTTAATGATGAAATATCCTAAAATGTATTATTTTTCATTTTATTTAGTAGCCCTGGAACCAGTTTATGCATAGTTGCTGTCCCAGTATTGATCTAATTTATAAAAATAGTATAAATGTTTAATTTAATATTTTATGTTATAAATAAAGAATCAATAGATTTTATAATGAGTTTTTTTTAGAATATTAAAAGAATTTTATAATTAAATTATAAAACAACATTTATGCTATTGATTTTTAATTTATTTGTAAAGATAATAAAATTCCTTGATTAATTGTCAAAAGCGTGTATAATAAATACCTTTTTTTCAAACTATAGGGCGCGTCCTCATTTTTTCAATAAGTTCCTTAATTTATCCACTGATATGGCGCATCAGAATATAAGGCGCACCTTCGATTAGTTATCCGATACATTTTACGATAAATTACGTAATTAAAAAACAAAAATTTCATTCAAATCATATATTCATCTTCTTAAAATCAATTAAAATCCTCCTCTTCTATATAAGAATTGAATAAACCTCAATCACTGACACCGAGTTATTGTCACCCTGAATTGCTTCCATCAGTTGTTGCTCATCCTCAACTTCTTCAATTGAACTACCACCAATAATACCGGCTTTGCACTAACCCATTCACAATGATTTTGATGCTTACTTGGCTAAATGCATCTGTCATCCATTTAGAAATCAGCTCATAGCCTAAACATCTCTGTCGTCCAGATTTGGTAAATGAATGCTCACTAGTGACCATCCACTTTTCCCACATGATCCTTAGCTTTGCCTTGAATGATCTATTGACACTAATATCAAAAGGTTGGAGCTCCTTAGTTATTCCTTCGGATTTTAATGCAATCTCTGTATTAACCCTCCTGATCGCACTTTTCACACTATCGGGAATATGTTCTGTCATCGAATAAAATATTTATAAAAATTTATTCAACTTCATTAAGAAACCATCCGGTTTTCTCCTGTAAACCTCTTAAAGCCATACCATCATCGTACTTTCATCTACCCACCACTTTGGATTAACCTGAACTACCACCTCTGAAAAAAAGTTAACTCGCGGCAGCGTTTTTCTTTTTAAGATTATTAAGGGTGGGAACTTTCTTCCATCAGCTATGCAAGATAAAACAACAATAAAACATGCTCTTTCATTACCAGTAGTCTTAATTGAGATTCTACTGGTCCGATATTGGTCAACTGTTCGGTTCATGAGAATGTCAAACGTTAATGGAACCTCATCCATTTTAACAATATGATCAGTTGAATCTTATTGTTGATTATACTGTCTTGACAAAATTCGTGAAATATCTACATCTTCTCTATAAAGTCCACTGAAAGTTGCTGAGAGACTGTAGTTCGAAAACGGATGGAAATACATCGTTGTTTTATAAATCGAAAGCACCATGAAGGCCGTCCCAAAAACTCACTGATATTTATTTCCTTTACAATAAAAAGTGCTCTTGCCCGAATAGAGACAGTTGAAACATATCTTCCAGCTACCCTCTGGGATATTATATAGTCTTCTAAGACGTCTTCGAGCTGTAGCCACCTAGCAACGTTTCTACGAAAGCTTTTCTTCCATCCTTTAAATCTGTCGCAATCTGTTCTCCATACACCTTCGTTTCCTCCCATTGATTCGTTCACTTCAAATTCTCTTCCTGCTACCCCATTACCATGTACTTTAGCAAAATCAATCACTATTAATTTAAAAGTAGCTGTATATGAAAATCTTTTCATTGGGCCATAATTATCTAAAGAAATAGTTTAATTTAAATTTTAACGTTATGGATAGATAATTAATGTAATTAAATTACCACGTGGCTAACTTCAATTTTATTTAACAATCAAACTAACAAAAATAATAATTTATTTAATACTTGGATCAATTGCGTTACCTCCCCCCCCATTAAAAGTATAAAGAACGTGTGATAAAATATTAATTAAAAATTTTAAATTAAAAATAAACAATAAATTAATAAAATAATGTTAAATTAAATATTAATTAAACTTATAAGCTCATCCCAGTCGTTATTAAAAAACGTTTGGTTTCCACGTCCATTCATTTAAATACAACATTAATTTGTCCCCAAGAACACCCTTCTTTTTTATTATTTGCTTCAGCCTGGCCCCACAAAATTCTATATTTTGCGTATGAGCACCGGAAACTGGGTAAACAAAATGAAGGCTGTGATTGACTGCTATATGTTTGAATCCCATAGAGACAATATTTCTATATGCTGCCCATTTATAGGTATGTATAATTGTTTCGGTTCGGCAAACACTTTGAATAAAAGGTAAAAGTGTTTGAGCACTTCTATCAGGTACAATTGTAATAAAAATTTTAGATGGGCAAAAAAAAGTATCAGCGATACCAAATACTTATATTTTAGACTCTATTGCCCTACCTTGATGGTACTTGGGCTTATCCCTAAATAGACTTTCATCTATTTAACATATAACACCCGGTCCACCGAGTGTAATTAGTTACATTTGAAATATACAACACAACGTAATCTTAGATCATCAAAAAAGTCAATAAAGACTTTTTCATGAACATCAATTTCTTGACGTATGTCCACATCTGTCTGTGCAAGTGTCCATTTCCACAACAATTTTAATTCTGTTTTTAAACAAAATTTATATCGTTCAAAGATGGATTTTTCTCTTACATTTTTGTATTTTTTATACGCTTTACAACCTCTGGTCATACAACGAAAAGCCCAGCAATCTTTATTTCTCGTCTAAGGAACTAAATTGCAGCTACAAAAACAAAATTGACAAATGAACATTAATTAAAATTCCGTTCTGTAACAGGTACTCAATTAAGCTTTTGATACTTTCCAAACATCATCTTTCAATTACCTCAGTAAAAACAGTTGGACGCATTATGGA